>VDFB02024827.1:0-21333 GCA_007258455.2 Sequoia sempervirens
AGTGATGCTACATGTCCCCTCACCAAAACATATCATCATAAACTTTTACACCACATCATAAATTACTATTCTATAGTCTATTGCATTCCAAATATCTCCATCAAATGATCATAATAAAATGTCATCACAATATCCATGCCATCATAAGAGTATAGTAATAGTCTAAGCTACCACACATAATAGCAACAGTATCAATCACAAATCACAATGTACCAAACAGAAACCACAGTGAATGTCAAAAATCAAATAGTAGCATGAGGGGTATTACACTTATTTTAACAATAATTTTCTAATTACAATTCTTTATTAATTACATTCTTATCTCCTCACTTAACCTAAAATCTTCCACATTCAGGAAAACCAAATCATTTAATATTTACTCTAAATCCTTTAAATTAAGTAACCTATCCCCAATATTTTACCCTCACTTAAAATTTGCATTCCCCTAACTCTCGATTATCTATTTATGAAATAAATCAATTCACTTAATTTTATATACAATTAAATACTCATTTTAATCATAACTATCTAATTAGAATCTTTTATTAAATACTTTTTTTTTTCTTTTCTTCATTTGACATATAAGCTATCTCATAAACAAAAAACATTCTTTTACTCATAACCCTAATATACTATGATGCATATATGTGTATATAAAATGACTAATCATAATAATTGATAAAATAAGGCAATCAAGAGACAAATTTCACATACTAAGTTTAGAACTTTCTTAATTAAATGGGACAAGGTTTTGACCAAACAAATTTAAATGTAAGATTGATTCAAGCTGGGTGCATATTCAACAAATCAATGATAAATACATAAAGAGATGGAGAGATTAAGATTACAACTTGACCACTAAAGGTGTGATCGATAAAGCACTAACTCCACTTATAAATATGTTATTTGTTTCACTTCAAATATTAGATTGAGGTTCGCAAATATCCTAAAAACAATTGATTATTTCAAAATAAATTTCCCTGGACCTAATTGTTAAAAGACTATTTAGCTTTTCCCCCATTAATTCCCTTCCAAATTTTACTCTAATTCTCAACAAAAAATTAATCTCCAATTATGGGTGATTCCACAATACTGGTTCACAATTTTTGGCCAAACTGGACAATGAACTGATTTTTTCTAACTACATCTTCACTTTCGGGCACCTATAGCAGCTAAACCGTGAATAATTTGAAGATGATGCAAACTAGTGATTTTTGTCATTTTCTCTATAGATTATAAATATATATATTTTTAAAAAATTTGGAATCATATTGTACTTCTTTTTCCATCTCCTTTGAAAACTAGTTTTTTTTCAGTAAACAACATTTTTAAGGAGTGACATTCACCATATAATGTATAACTTTTTCAAATTTATATTTGTAACTACAATATCTAGTGCTTCCAATTGGTTTCATAGTGTTTTATTGAATATTTTTTCCTTAATCAAGTTTTGAAGTCAAATCAATTACAATTCAGACATAGGCGGACCGTATATCACATAACTTCTTTTGTATGTATCAAAATTTAATTTTTTTTTATTGGATCAAGGACTTCAATTTCTAGTGCACTCATATTTTTCTTTTTTTTAGATAATCTATTATTTTTCCACATGTACAAAACAAAGAGCTTGATTTTCAGTGAAAAACCTACATTCACGATAAATAAAAATAAATATAATAATTAAATTAAATTTATTTAAAATTATACTTTTTGGGAAGCTTATAATAAGGAATACATACTTACAAAAGTTAAATTTTAAGTGAATTCACTTGATCCCCCAAAAGCTAAATCAAAAGTGGTTTTTTATTAGAATTTTGATAGGTGTAAAGTAGACTCTGTTATAGGTATGGTTTAAAACTAGTGGGGTTCTATCCAAGGGGGTTTGATCTAAGGTAGTTTGATCAAACTCTCTTCAATTGGAATGATTTAAATGGAACTTTTTAAGGCTTAAATCATTATATTTTATAAAAATATTTGATTTCAGTAAAAAATAGAATCTCCTAGAAATTGTGAACCAGCTTTATGGGACCACCCTTAAATATTATTGTGCTTCCTTAATTGTGACCTCTATAAGATTCAAATATTCAATAAAAATATAATATTATTTTACCCATTTTTACTTAACCACATAATTGAAATATTATTTACCTAAATAATTTATATTTAAAAAATAACTATAGTAACAATATTCCAACTAATTAATTATACAACTCTATTAAATAATTATAAAATAATTAATATCCATTTATTGACTAGTTGATAGAGGGAAACCAAATCTTTTAACATTTAATCTAAACATTCAAACCTAACATTTTACCCTCATTACTATCAACTTTGCATTTCACTGAATAATTGAAGATTCACTTAACTCCTTACCAAACCCCAACTCTCGGTTATTTATATATGAAGTATGAATCAATTCACTTTAATAATTTACCCAAGTCATTTGGTATTTACCCTAAATAATTTAAATTTAATAACATATCTATTCACTTAATTAATTACATAATTCAAATGTTCCCTTAAACAATAAATATTCAATTTAAATATTTTATCAAATGGCATTTTATTTCTTCATTTAAAAATATATTACTAACAGAATACAAGTTATAATATAATATTAGAATATAATATAACATATATATATATACATATATATTATCGGATGCAAAACATATAATAAAATTATCAAATTGAATTTGTAATACAATATCAAATGTAAAGCGTATTAGACATTATTGAATTCAAGCGCATATCTCTGTCAACCAAGATATAATATAGTTTATCAAAATATGATATATAAATATACATATATATACATATATACATATATATATATATAAATATACATATAAATATATGAACATATATATACATATATACATATATATATATATAAATATACATATAAATATATGAACACATATATATATATTATTGAATGCATTCATGTAATAAAATTATCAACATGAAATCAAATTATATAGTATCCATTCAAATCAAATAACATAGCAGGGATGACAAATTAAGGGTAGGGCGCATGACCAGGTATTTGAGCCATTTGATAGGAGGCCACAAAGTGATCTCATCTCATGAAATGAAATGGTAGCAAGGTGCACACAAATTGGATTTGCTGAAAAGGCTTTAGAAACTTTCAAGCAAAGGTGATTGGCTAGTGTACGCCAAATCCCACTATATAGGCATGTGTGGTTTATAGATCAGATTTTGTTGTTATGATATTTTCCCTAGTGGACATGTATGCAATGGATGCAAGATACACAAAAAATGGATTTGTTGAAGAGGCTTGAGAAACTTTCAAAGAAGAGTAATCGGTTGGGGAGAAACAAGCGATGTAATTCTACAAGATATGCACAAACTAGTATTTGTTTAAAAGACTTAAGAAACTCTCTAGAAATGCACTGGCAGGAGGAAGAGATGACATACATGGAATGCAATGATTGCAAAATATGCACCAAATAGGATTGAAAAGGAATATTTTAGAAAGTTGTTTGCAAAAGAAATCAATAGGGGAGGCAACATAGAATACAACGAAAAACAAAAATAAAATGCACCAATAATGGCAATTAAAACATTGCATACACAAAAAAAATAGAGGAAATTTGATGTCGAGCTCAAGCTTCCACTTGAAAATTCAATATCTCCAATTCCTCAATCAATTTCCAACCCCCCCCACAAAATTAACAGTATATTCAAAAATTTACAGGCCAATTCTTTCTCCCTTCATTTTCCCAAAAACAAAAACCGAATGAAATCTCTAAAAACCCCAAAAATATTTACAGAAGAACAAGGTAATATACATTGTACGATATTTTCAAAACAATTCCAACTGATTATAATTATAATTAGTTTAATTCATTAAATCAATAGTCCATTAAAATATTTCATTTAAACTTCGTAATTACAATAGATAACCAATTCACTCAAATGTGTAAAATCATTTACCCCCAATTATTTGTGTATTATAATTAATTTTATAACCCACTTTATAACCTTTTTATTTATTTTATTTTAATATTACATTACAAATTTATTTTATTATAAGCTATGATTATTTATAAACATATTTATATTTATTTATCAAAATACCCTTTTACTTAATTTATTTTAATGCATAAAATAACCAAAACCTTTTATCAAAAAAATTTAAATTCAATAAAGTCAAATGTCAATCAATTACATGAACCCTAACCAGGGTAAACAAAAGCAAGACCTCAAGCAACACCAACTAACCACAAAAAAAATTGACAATACTGATAAGGTGTTAGATCGGATACTCATCCTCTTCGAGGATGATGGCTAAGGTAGGGGACCAAGTGCTATCTCCAAAAAAATAATCCATTGGGTTTCAAGGAACACTGAGACCTATCAATTCAGGTGAAGTTGATGCCTAGTACCTGCAACCTGCAACACACAAAATAGTTATGCATACATACATACATACACACATACATGCATGCATATATATATATATATATAAAGAGACACACACATCATGATAAACCTATCCTTAAGCATATATAATAAGTCCTATCCTAACCTTCACATATAGTCCATAAATTCATAATATACAACATCAACTACTTAACATCATTAACACATACCTTTAAATATCCCTATTATTTTACCTTCATCTCCAAGTTCCAAAGCCAAACTACCTGCACATCCATGGTGAGAATGGAGCGGCACTACATTTACATTAATATTGTGTTACATTTCTCATTTTGAATAAGAGGTTATATATTAGGGTTCATTTTAGTCACTTAGATTGGATCTACATTCAAAATTGCTTTCATAATTGTCACTTATTGTTGCACATTTGCATTTGCATCACCTTGTCTTAATTTGAGAAAATTACTGAAAAATACATAGTTGTAGACTTGTTTGCATAGAGAAGAAGAAACTTTAGATAGTATAATAAACATTCATTTTTTAAATTTTAAAAGCCCCTATCAAGGATTCATATGCCCTTGGACGCATTTGTCCTTGTATACTTGGATTGAAAAACTTTTTCACGCATCTCTTCCTCTATATCTTCAGTTTGTTTGTGCTTGTAGATCTCTAAATCAGAATTATTAATTGCATGCATTTAGGCATCTTTCATACAGTTCAAAAAGAGAAAAAAATTACATAATTTGATTTCAAAATTGCATTAAAATCATCATTTTCAAGTTGTGGCATCTTAGAATTAGTCAATTATTACATTTTAGATCTAGAAATTACATTCAAAATTTTCAAAATATCTTCCACATTGTTGCACACCTATATTTTACATCACATTGTTATAAATTCAACAAAATCTAGAAAAATACTCATTGTTAAACTTGTTTGCAAGTAGACCCAAAACCCTTCAACAATGCTTTACACAATCAAACTTTGAAATTTTAGAAACCCTGTCTAGGACATAGATACCCTTGGACACCTTTTTCTTGCTATTTTTGGTTTAAATTTCTATCACAAAGCTCTCTCAGTGTCCTTTGTCTGAGTCTAATGAGTTTTTTAATTTTTTGTATAGACTATTTGATTTTTATAATTTAATGTATAAGGCAAGTAGCAACATGTTTCCTTTTCAAAGATGTGGTTTCCATAGGGTAACATATGGCTTGTATGATTGTAATCCCTACTTATGAGCACAATCTAAGGAGTCAAAATAAAATCATTGATAAGCATGTTAATCATTCTCCCAAAATATCTCCTAATTGTGAGGGTATTTTGGTGTAAGAGAGTGAAATCATTGACACATTTCTTAATATAACTTTCCCTAATCTTCATTCATCTCCCCTACTTGAGAGAATATACTAGTGTAAGAAGATGCAATCATGGACACTCATGACAATCATAGTTGTTCTTCTCTCGATACATCACCTTATTATGAAGAAGGTATCTTGGTGTTAGAGGATCCAATCATTAAGCATCATGAAAATCACGTTTGTTTCTCTCCCCCTATTTCTCCTACTTGGGAAGATATTTTTGGACAAGAGGATGAAATAATTGATACATTTATTTCAAAAGATAGTGAGAGGGAATACAAGCATGAAGATGCTAAGGTGATAAATGCCCCTCTTGATAGAAGATCATCAACAAGAAGTTATTAATTCCGTTGAGGTTATGAACACACAATTGACTATTAGATCTCCTTTTATTATTGGACCTCCTAAAAATCCTTTAATTATTGGACCTCCTAAACCTCATGGTCATATCCTAAACTTTGCAAAGCAACTTACTAGTAATCATGTGTCGCAGAAACCAAGTTATCACATAGTTGCTCAAAAATATAACATTAGAAATAATAAGAAACCAAAAAAAAATTCAAAATCCATTCAATTTCCTCAACAATATCTCCCACTCGCACCTAACATTTCACAGCATAGTGGTAAAGAACTTGATCTTGTTGGGAAACTCTGTAACACTCCTACTAATATATTCTTGTGGGATTTGATTCAAGCATCACTTATTTATCATGGAATGCTTCAAAATTCTTTGTAAAAATTTGATGTCCCTCCTAGTACTCAACCAAATGATATGGAAGATTTGATTGAGAATATGAATCCACCTATTATGGACATTTCCTTTCATCAAAGTGAGTTACCCCCTTTGGAAACACAAAAACAAAATGATGCTTTGATGATAATGGTTATTATTAATACGATTGGGAGTAGACATACCCTTATTGACAATGGATTAGGGCTTAATGTTTGTAGTGTTCATCTTTTGGATAAAATTAGAGTGGATAAGACTAAAATTCAACCAACTGATTTATCTATCCATGGTTTTGACAATGTGAGAAAAAAACTACTTGGTATGCTAACATTACCTATTAAATTTGGTAAGGTTATGTTACAAACTCCTATACATGTCATGCCCCATGATCTTTCATACAATATTCTTTTGGGTAGACTATGGATTCATGCAATGAAAGGAGTTCCTTCAGTGATTCATCGTTTAATTAAATACACATACAACAATCAAGTTTACATGAAAAAAGTTGATCCTAAGTCTAAAAATTGTTTACAAATTGAAACAAGAATGATGAATCCTCTTAGAACATTGACGCCAACTTAAAAAGTGGAACCTTTACAATTTGAGTCTAACAAAGATGAGTGTCTTTCATTAGTGACAAAAAATTTAGATGATGAGTAGGAATCATTAGATTTCACATCTACATTCATGGGGAATACAAGATTACATAATCAAAATCAAGAAAAGAAAAAGAAGCCACAATAGTATCAGCACAATATCTCACCGAGTCATCAAAATCATCTGAATCTACAACTTCTAGCAAAGAGGAAAACCCAAATTACACATCTACTTATGATGAAATTGATTATGAAAAACCACCTTCTTCAAAAGCAATGGAAGCCATTTATGGAAAATATTATGAACTTTTAAAACAACTTGGCTATAATGGAAAATAATGTGGTGTAAAATAATAAGGTATCCATGCCCCCATGGAACCTAACACACAATAAACAACAAGAGGTCTTGGCTATTGTCCTTCAAAGATAACAAAAACATCAAAAAGACCTTCACTTAATCATGAAAAATAGTATTATTTGCTGCTCCTTTCCACGTGGTAGTTGTATCACAAAATAATCACTACCATACATGAGGGTATAAACTAGGCTTTACACAATCATATTTCATTTCATAAGGAGCATCACATCATCATCCATCTTGGGCTCATCTTTGTCCCTACACTTGGGTGACAAGGGGTTAGGTAGCCTTGTGTTAGGTGCATTCCTTCTTGGGATCCCTTTATATCTCCTTAAAATATTAGTGTGGCATGTAAACTAACATTTTAAGGGGGGCATATAGTACCTCGCTCATTTTTTGCATAATAAATGGTCCCTTCTCAGTGATGATAGCATATATCACCTAGGAAGTGTGACCTTGTCAATCAAAGTGTGGCCTTCTTGACCTATGTGAGTGTCGCTTTGGTGGTAATATTGGGCTTGATGCCCTCTAAGAGTGTGACCATTCTTGGTGCATGACATTCCCCTTAGTGGTAATGCTATGGCTAGTATTTCCTAAGGTGTGATTTTCTATTCCACGACATGTCCTCTCTTAGTGTTGATGTCATGTATGATATTCCCTAAGGTGTTACCTTTCATGTATTGAGCAAAAACCCTTTGTTGTTTTTGTAAAACACTGTAGTGCAGAAAATTATTCACCTTTACAATTTCAAACAATGTTTGGGTCCCTTAATTTATTACACTTAATTAGGCTTCTAATTTTCCAAATTATGCATTCCAAAGCCTTATTTGTCTATTTTCCAAAAGGGGAACCAACATTTAATTAATGTGTTTAATATTTTAATTCCCATGGATTATGTGTGTCCTAGACTTATAATTCAAGACCCATTTCCCATGGGCGACTAGGTCCCGTTTAAGTCCTAAGATCCATTTTAAAATATGTTTTTGGTGGAATTTTAATTATTCAAATTCAAATTGCAATTATCAGATTTTGGAATCTAATTTTTGGGAAATTAGATAAACACCTATAATACATAGTCTTTTATCATTTGAAATTCATCTAGCGAGAAGTGAAATTTTAAGAGAAAATATTATTATCAAGAGCATTCAAGAGAAAAATTATCAATCATTTACAATAGCAATCAAGATCATATCATCATGTCAAAGTTCATGAATGTCCATGTCATCGTTTGAAGCCAATATTGTGATGTAGGTTTTCAAGAACATTCAAGGATTTTCAAGAAATAAATCAAGCAAGATCCAAATGCTTGGAGTGATGTTTTTGAATTCAGGCCTCTAAGGGAATCCAATGAAGGGTGGTGAGTTGTATCAAGCATTTTCCATTCATCATTTCCTTCTCCTTTTTCATTATCTTTTAGCAAGGTTTAATTACCAAACCTGGGGTTTGGCCAAGGAAAACCCCCATACAAACAAAACATTTTTTCCTCTATGTGTATGTGTAGAATACATGTTGATGAAGAATTGAAGAGATCTTGAAGGAAATTTTTTTCATTATTACATAAGTTTTCATCATTGTTGTCAAGCCATGAAAACTAAGTTGCAAAATTTATTTCTACTTTTCGATAGTGAGACCTATGTCAAACAAAAGCTCAGATCTTGTACCAAAGGACCCCAAAAGTTGGTTTGGACCCCCGTATAAAAAACCATTCAACCTTGGGAAAATGATCCATTGTAGGCACCTAAAAACTAATTTTTCTAAGGAGGTTTGTTATCCTCTACACTTCCTAGATCCACTAGCAAACTAATGTTTATGTCTGCCAATCTTCAAGATCTTGCATTTTTAATACTAGAACATATAGGATCATTAGGTTAATAATTCTAAAATATTTATAATCAATTCCAATCCCCCCAATAGATGTAGATCTAGGTTTGAATGGCTCACCTTTAGGTCTGAAAGTCATTCTCTTACACCTTGAGATCTACATCTCAATGAAATTTATAAAAATGTTGAAATGGCCCTAGGTTATGGACACTAATCTTAGAGTCACCACATTTTTCTATGTTTCATTTTGGTGAACCTGACATTCTTACACTATGAACTTTCTAAAATTGGAAATCCTTCAAACCCTAGGTTTAGATTTGCATTTCATTATTTTGCATTTCTCATTTAGGGTTCCATTTTTGCATTCTAAAAACATAAAAAATTCAAAAAATTGCATTCATCTTGCATCATAGCTTGCATTAGAATTTGTTTTAGTCATCTTTAGACCACATTTATATTTAATATGTATTCATCAAGTGGTTAAAATTTTAAAAAAATCATTGCATGTTCATCACATCTTTCATTTTAAGCCAAAATCAACTGAAAAAATGGATAGTTTTGTTTCAAATTGGCATAAAATAATCACTTTTAGAATCTCTCATCTTACAATCAATCAAATATTGCATTTTAAATCTGAAATTTTCATTCAAAACTTGTTAAAAAAATTCACCTTTGTTTCATACTTGCATCTTGCCTTACATTGTCTTAATTTGATCAAAAACTGGAAAAGCAATCATTGATTAACCTATTTGTAAATAGAAATAGTAATCTTAAACAAAAACTTAGTACACATTCAATTTTTTTATCTTTTAGAACTCTAAACAAGGACCGATTCACCCCTGGTAAAACCTATCCTTGTACAAGTGTTTCTACAAGCTTTTTCACACATTTTTATCTCTAAGTTTGCATGTTGTTCCTGCTGGTAAATCTTTGTTTTGAAATTATAAAAATATGTTTTTGTATTTGCAAGAAAAAGTGTCATTTTGATTGCAAAATTTGGAAAAAAAATTGCATTTCAAATCTATAGGATTATTGTTTACATCATGTTCTCATTAAAAAAATCTCTAGTTATCATAATTCATATTCTATTTTCAAATCTTGTAGAGAACTTTAAGAAATTTTTGTTACAAGCATACAAATATGAAGTTATTTCCCCTCTTTTTCATGTTTTTCATTGATCCCTCTCCCACTATCTCTCCTATGTGCGAGGCTAGCTTAGTGCAAGAGAATGAAATATTGGACAATCATGTTTGTTCTTCTCACAATCTCTCCTATTTGTGAAGAATATATTTTGGTGTTAGAGGATCTAATCATTGAGTGTTATGAGAATCCTATTTGTTTCTCTTCCCTTGCCTCTCCTACTTGGGAATACATTGTTGGACAAGGCGATGCAATCATAGATAATCATGACAATCATAGTGGTCCTCCTCTCGATACCTCTCCTACTCATGATGAAGGTACCTTAGTGTTAGAAGATCCATTCATTGAGAGTCATGAGAATATTCTTTTCCCCTTTCCCAATGCTTCTCCCAATTAGGAGGATATTTTTGTAAAAGAGGATGCAATAATTGACAATCATGAAAACCATAGTTGTTCATCTCCCAATACCTCCCCTACTTGTGATGAATTTATCTTAGAAAAACCAATCATTGAGCATCATGCGAATCTTGTTTTGGAAGATATTATGTTGCAAGAGGATGATATCATTGATACATATCTTTCAAACAATATTAACATGGCTTGCTTATATGAAGATAATAAGGTGACATTAGATCCCCCTCAATAAAAGATCATCAACAAGAAGTCAAATTTGTTGAGGTTATGAATGCACAAGTTTCCCTTAGATCTCCTTTGATTATTGGACCTCCTAAGAGTCCTTTAATCATTGGACCTCCAAAGATTCCTTTAGTTTTTGGACCTTCTAAAATGCTTCTTATCATAGAACCACCTCAACACCAATTAACACCTCTAGAATATATCTTAAATTTTGTAAGGAAACTCACTAGGAACAATATTTTACAACAACCAAGTTATCATACCATTGCTCATACATATAACACTACTTGACAACACTCCTACTAAGATTTCTATATGGGATCTCATTCAAGCATCACCTAATTATCATAGCATGCTTCAAAATGGTTTGCAATAAGTTGTGATCCCTCCTAGTGTGCAACCAAATGATGTAGCATACCTAATTCAAGGTATGAACTTGGCCAATATGGATATTTTTTTCATCAAGATGAGATACCTCCATTGGAAATACAACAAAAAAATGAGGCTCTAATGATATTGGATAGCATTAGCAAGATTGTCATTAAACGTACCCTTGTTGATAATGATTCAACACTCAATATTTGTAGTGTAAACCTTTTAGATAAAATTGACATATATAATGAAAAGATTCAACTAACTAAGTGTCTATTCATGGTTTTGATAATTTGGGAAAGCAACCACTTGGTGTGATAATGTAACAACCTGATCCTTTGGTAAAATAAAAACTTCTGTAATTTACATCCTACAAGTAAGTAAACATGTTAATAGGACATGTTAATAATTTTTTTCCTTTTCTTTCTTGATAAAACATGATCCAGTTGCCATATCAATTTACAATAAAGATTCCATTTCAATATATTAACTTCACCAGTACATGAAACAAGAATACATGCCTCACAAACATATCTCCAATGAGATTTAGAACAAATAGTAGTAAGAAGGTCCAAAATTCTTTTCCTTTCAAATCTTGGCACATCGGCTGCCTACTGTGGAGGAGAAACATCACTCGGGCACTTTTCCACCAACCACAGACTTATAATGCGGTTCCCCACACATCCATTATTCAATAGATGGCCCTCCCTTCATCGAAGATATTGGTAGGGTATCCTTTAATGATTACCAACTGGGCATAGTGCTATGTCCTACACAACTAGAATGATATTTCACAATCTTGATCTAGCACAAGGATCACAATGAACTGATAGTGTACACATCGTCTAATCTAAGAGGATGTAGGTACATTACACTACTTTGATCAAAGAGTTTTAGTTTAGTAAATGACTGAGAGATTCATCCATCATATACACTACTCAGGGCCAATTTTACTTAAGGCTATCTTACAATACACGTAGGTTATGTCCTTCATTAGGTAATCAGTCACCCAAAACTTCCTACAACATTCTAACTGCTAGAAATGAAATAGCATAACAAGTAATTCACCTATTACCCCTATATTGGAAATCTTTATCCTAGGAGTAACCCGGGCTTACCTTAGTTAACCTAATAAGTTAAGCCAATAGAATTTACTTGACTCTTGTCCTCATTTTGGTTCTAGTATATAGTTACTATTGCAGCAATACTCTCCTATACAATTAATGTAGATTACAACTAGAATGCAAGATTTCATTTCCTATGTATCAACAGGAAACATAAAACATCCCATGCTCAACATAGCTAGTATAATTAAATACTTATGTTATACTTTATATAATGTTGTTCAATTCCTCAGTCAAGTTCTTTCTCCTATTGTGGATTACTTAAAAACACCTTATAAAAGCTGCTCTAATGCTTCAATTCTCTTTTCTGAAAGCAATCAAGCTTTTAGCAAATAATATCCATGCCAACAATGTTCTCCTCTTATGGAGATCATATAGAATATGCAAATTCATACTAATATGCATTTTAAATCTCCCCTTATCTCTTTTCATAAATTTTCCCCTTTATGTTAAACAAATAAACCAATCCCTTAATTTCTTTTCCACTATTTCCCTTTAATGCAAGATAAGTTAAGCTAATCCCTTAAGCTCCTGAAACATTTGATCCCCTTTTTACAACCCCTTTATCCTTAAATCCTTCATTTCATCTACCATTAAAATGCATTAAATTCCCTTATGCATTCACCCTTAATTGTAATGATTTCCCTTATACATTTTCCCTTTAAATACAATGAATTCCCTCATTCATTTTCCCTTAAGTGCAATGAATTCCTTCATACATTTTCCCTTAAATGCAAAGAAAGTTTATCAAGACATTTCTAATTCTCCATGAGCTAATGGAAATCATCAAACACAAGAATATGAGAATGCAACATTTCAAACAAGAATTGTATTAAATTAGATATCATGCCTGATATTTTAAGCTCATTCTCCCAGCTTTGCTCTTCTTGACACTCCTTCAACAATTTCTAGAATCCCAAATGGAGGTAGCTTCTTTGCAAGTTTCTCTTTCAATGGTGACGATTTCTTCAAGTAACTCTTCACAAATGGAACTTCTCTAATAACAGTCAATTCAAATATAGATTCACTCCTCTCAAAGCTTAAAGGAATTTAGCATAGTATACTGACATTTGCTGATAAAAGCTTCTATAATTCTAACACTCAACAAAATGGAAAAATGCAAGAATAGAGAAAAACACAGCAGTTTAGATAATGGACAAGGAAGCTCTTTAAAATGTAGGAATTAAATTGCTCAAAGAATATCAAATAATGAATGGCTGACGTGTATTTATAGGCTCGTAATTACAACAAATTCCTTCATTGTGGGCATGTAAATTGACAACAAGGCACCCAGACTCGGTCAAATGCTACATGGCAGATTTATAAACCCTATGTCATCTCAAAAAGGAGTGATTTGACCCTCTTGGAGCTAGCATAACCAGATTTATTCAACTCAAAGCTCAGAAATCACCACTTATAGGAAAAACGTCCCTCTTTGGTGCATGAAAAAGAATGACTCATGCTTGCTGCAATTTTGTCAAGTTTTTGCTTGCTATAGCACACATTATCTGGCTGGAATTTCCTCTTCTCTAGTGCTGAAACTTTCCTCCATTTTTTTTTGTTGCATTGAAGCTTTCTTTCATTCACAGGAAAAAATTTCAGCCATATTTTTGGTTTATTTTCAAATGTTACTTCCAAAATATTTGATTCATATTATTTCCTTATGTTCAAAAAGCTCAATACTTTATGAAGGCTTATATTTTCCTTAAGGCTAGCGACCATTCTCTTCAATAGTTCGCTTTATTAACATTGCTCATATTAAAAGATTTAAATCTTTTAATTTTATCACCTTTGAGTTTTATTAATATTTATACTTTAAATATTTATAAATATTTTCACTTTAAATATTTAATAATATATATATATATATATATATATATATATTTGACATTACCATCGTAATGTATATATATATATATATATTTATATATATGCATATATTCTGTTACTTAATATATATACATATATCTTATACCTTATAAAATATATAAATATATATATTTACACATGTATTTATATATCTATGTATATCTCGTAAAATATATTTACTCCATTGATATATACATATATATGTAAATTTCCTAGACAATAATATTAAAATATTATTTTTTTACCACAGATATTAGGTGGGGTGTGTATGTATATACATGTGTATAACCATATATACTCTTGTGTATATGTATATATGCATATATACATGTCAACACATACGTATGAGCATATCCATCTACTTAATGTACGTATGTATCAATATATTTATACATGTAGATAAGTGTACCCAATGTATACATGTGTATACGTACCCACTCAACCTTAAACATATATCTTTCACATCATTCATACAAGGGTCACAATATAGTAAGTATGACAATAAAAAATCATCACTCACAAAGCACAAAGAAGTAAACTAGACACCTAAAGCCTATGGATGACTTATCAAGACTAACTTATCTGATTTGGTTCCTCTTAACCTATAATGACATGTGTGTATGCTCAAATGGTTCACGTTACTACTTACCCAACCAAGCTCATCTCTTGAGTGATATTTCTCCTTTGCCTGGAGGAATGGTCCTCATACCTGCATTCACTGTCATAAACTCACGACAATCAAACACTCATAACAATAGAAGTATATATGATTCATTAACCTCCTTATGCAATATTTTACCATGAATAACATCAATTGAGATAACATCAATTGAAACAACATCAAGTGAGATAACATTCATATTGAAAACAAGGTACATGCATCATTAATTCATCTCTAGAATTCACACTATATTCACATTTACCCTATCTATTAATGGTAAATAGTAGCTTCACAATTTGGGATGTAACATACTTCCCCCCTTGTGAATCATTGTCCCCGATGATCTATAGCCTTTTAACATGTAGTTAAAATTAAGTGAGGTTTTACTTACAATTCTCAAAATAAGTAAGATTTATAAAACATTCTTCCTATGTAGCAATCATGTCCTTCCTAGACCTTGCTTCGAGTGTCCTCATTATCACATAGGGAAATATCGTATGCTTCACACATACTTACTCTCCCATAGATTTTTATTACATATACACATCCAATATATAATAGTAACTATACATGACACCAAACATATAGTGATCGAAATTCATTGGCTCATGAATTTATCCTTAGTATAATCCAAATAGAAAAGGAACAAGAATGCATTGCGCACTACACTATGGGTCCATTCCTTCCTATTGGTATGTGGTGACTGATCATGCTATACTATACACCCCAACATGTATCCTTGTTGGGGTCCAAGGTCAGGTCAGGCCCTGGGCAGGGGTTCGGGGGCAGTAGCCCCCAAGAAAAATTTTCCTCCTACTTTTTCGTGTCGTCACCGAAAAAGGAAAAATCAATGAAAAAAAGAAAAAACCGACTTTGTAGAACCCTAATCTGGAAGCTTCTAAGCTTGTTAAAAAGGGGTTAGGATAGGGGTTACAGTATGATGAAAAACACAATTATTCGCAAGATTGTAATAAGTTTTTGCACTGGATAATAAAATCATTAGATGGCTGCAGTTTGGTGGATGTAGCCCATATTGGGTGAACCATGTTAAATTCTCTGTTATAATTTATTCTATGTGTGTTTTAGTTTCTCTGTTTATTAATTAAATTTGCATTTAATTGTTAGATATTTGTCTTTCTAACCCTAACAAGTGGTATCAGAGCGGGTTGTGTTTTGATTATTATTTGTAGGAAGGTCTCATGGTTGAGTGGGAGTAATGGCAAACAAGGGTAAGAAGGTTGAGAATTTTAATGGGTAGAACCATCAGTTATGGAAGATGCAGATGGAGGAATACCTCTATCAAAAGGATTTATGGCAGCCATTGGAAGGGAAAATCAAGAAACCCGTAGCAATGTCTGATGAGGACTGGGATATTTTGGATAGAAAGGCTCTTGGTAGTATTCATTTATGCCTGGCACAATCGATGGCGTTCAATATTACAACAGCAAAGACAACTCAAGATTTGATGGAAACCCTAGAAAATTTATATGAAAATCCTTCCGCTTCGAATAAGGTATTTCTTATTAAGCGTTTATTTAATATGAAAATGGTAGAAGGTGGGTCAGTTACTGATCATTTAAATGAGTTTAATATGGTCACCAATCAATTAACTTCTGTAAAAGTAAACTTTGATGAAGAAGCTAGGGCTCTTTTGATTCTGTGTTCTTTTCCTAAAAGTTGGAATAGCTTGGTAATGGTTGTTAGCAATTCTATTTCTGGTTCGAATACATTGAAATTTGATGATGTTGTTGCTGTTATTTTGAGTGAGGAAATTCGTAGGAAAAGCTCAGGTGGAACATCCACATCAGGCAGTGTTTTGAATGCAGAAAGCAAGGGCAGAACAAAGGAGAGAGGAAACAATTCCAGAAATCATGGGAAGTCATGAGGAAAATCAAAGGACAAAATGTCCAAATCTAGAGACAAGAGGGATTGTCGGTACTATGGTAAGCCGAGTCATTTAAAGAAAGATTGTTGGTCCCGAAAAAATAAAGAAGGGGAAAAAAAGGAAGGAAGTAATAAATCTGATGAGGATGCTTTGATTCTTTCCCTTGATAATGTTGATGATTCTTGGGTGTTAGATTTAGGGGCTTCATTTCATGCTACCCCCCATAGAAGGTTTTTTCTTGATTATGTCCAAGGGGATTTTGGGTTGGTTTATTTAGGAGATAACAAACCTTGTCAAATTGTTGGAAAGGGAAGAATCAAAATTAAGTTGTAGAATGGGAATCATTGGCTACTACATGAGGTAAGGCATGTTCCAAAGTTAAGCAAAAATTTAATTTCAGCAGGGCAACTAGATGATGAAGATTGTATTGTTACATTTAGTGATAAAAATTGGAAGGTCACAAAGGGTTCCTTAGTAGTAGAAAAAGGTGTGAAATTAGGTACCTTATATCTTTGTACAATTCATATTGTTCCTTCTACTTTAATTGTTACAGAAAAAGGTCAATGTTCTAGAATAGTTGCTACAGTTTAGTAGGTTGAAGATCATATAGTTGTTGTGGACTCTGAATCAACATTGTGGCATAATAGACTTGGGCATATGAGTGCAAAAGGTATGAAAGCACTTCATTCAAATAATGTTTTACCAAGTCTAAAATGTGTTAATATGGATTTCTATGAAATTTGTGTGTATGGAAAACAAAAGAGAGTAAGTTTTCTCAAGGATGGGAAGCAAAAGAAAGATGAGAAATTGGAGTTTGTGCATACAGATGTATGGGGACCAGCTCAGGTATCTTCTCTCGATGGCTCTCTTTATTATGTTACATTCATTGATGATGCAACTAGGAAGGTATGGATTTATTTCCTTAGGCAGAAATCTGATGTATTTGAAACTTTTAAAAAATGGAGAAGCTTGGTTGAGAATGAGATGGGTAAAAAGCTAAAATGTATCAGATTTGATGGTGGTGAGTATTGCAGCAAAGAGTTTGAAGATTATTGTTCCTCTAATGGTATTTGTAGGCAGAAAATGGTTCCAAGGACTCCACAGGAAAATGGAGTGGCTGAGCGCATGAATAGAACGATAATGGAGTCTGCACAGACTATGAGATTGCATGTTGGGCTGCCTTTAAAAATGTGGGCAAAGAATGTAAACACTGTTGTTTATTTAATTAATAGAGGTTCCTCTAATCCTTTGGGTTGTGGTATTCCAGAGGAAGCATGGAAAGGTAAGAAGGTGAGTTATTATTTTCTCAAAACCTTCAGTTGTGAAGCATTTGCACATGTAGATTCTGAAAATAGAACCAAGCTTGATGCAAAATCAAAGAAATGTATAATTGTTGGATATGGCATTGATGAATTTGGTTATAGGCTTTGGGATTTTGAATATTAGAAAATTGTGAGAAGTAGGGATGTCATATTCAATGAGAAATTTTTGTACAAAGATCTGTTGTTGTAGCATGAGAAGAAAGAAAATGATTATGCAGTGTTGGATGATATTCCAAGCAATGATGTTTCAGTGGTTCCTCATGCTGGGCAACAACAACAACAACAACAATACCACAAACTCCTGTGAATGTTAGACAATCTTCAAGGATAAGTAGACCTCCAAAAAGATTATCTCCCTCTTTGTATACTATTTTGTTAACTGATGTTGGTGAACCAAAATATTATGATGAAGCTATGCAAGTTGATACCAAGGTTCAGTGGGAGCATGGAATGGAAGAAGAAATGCATTCCTTGCTAAAAAATCAGACTTGGGAATTATGCAAGTTTCTTGTAGGAAAAAAGGCTTTACCAAACAAATGGGTTTATAGGATGAAAGAGGAGGATGGAGGTAAGAAGAGATTTAAAGCTAGATTAGTTTTAAAGGGATTTGCACAGAAAAAGGGTATTGATTTTGATGAGATTTTTCTCCAGTTGTTAAAATGACTTCTATTCATATTGTTTTAAGTATTGTGGTTGTTGAAGATTTGCATTTAGAAAAACTTGATGTTAAAACAACCTTTCTCCATGGTGATTTGGAAGAGGAAATATATATGGAACAGACACAAGGATTTGAGGTCAAAGGTAAGGAGAAACTAGTGTGCAAATTGAAGAAAAGTTTATATGGCTTGAAGCAAGCACCTCGGCAATGGTACTTGAAATTTGATAGTTTTATGGCTGAGCAAGGTTACAACAGGTGTAATTCTGACCATCGTGTTTATTTTAAGAGGTTGGATAATGACAACTACATTATTTTATGTTTATATGTTGATGACATGGTTGTAGTTGGGTCTAACATGGATCACATAAGTGAGCTAAAACAACAGTTAGCAAAATCTTTTGCTATGAAGGATTTGGGGGTAGCAAAACAAATCCTTGGTATGAAAATTTGTAGAGATAGGAAAAATAGAAAATTGTTTTTATCTCAGGCTAATTATGTTGAAAAGGTCTTGCAGAGACTTCATATGGAGAATGCAAAAGCTTTCAACACACATTTGCCTAGTCATGTTAAATTGACTAAGGATATGTGTCCAAAGACACAAGAGGAGGGAGAAAAATTGTCCAAGGTACCATATGCTTTAGTTGTAGGAAATTTAATGTATGCCATGGTATGCACAAGACCAGATATTGCACATGTCGTAGGAGTTGTTAGCAGGTATTTGAGTCATCCCAGAGTTGAGCATTGGAATGCGGTAAAATGGATTCTCAGGTACTTGAGAGGTACATCCAATAAATGTTTATGTTATGGGGGCTCTAATACTGATTTAAAAGGCTATGTTGACTCAGATTTGGTAGGGGATATCGATGCTAGGTAGAGTACCACAGGTTATGTATTTACAATTGGTGGGACAACAGTGAGTTGGATTTCTCAATTCCAAAAGGTGGTTGCTTTATCCACCACAGAGGTAGAGTATGTTGCTGCAACAGAGGTGGAAAAGGAGATGATATGGCTACATATTTTCATGGACGAGTTGGGAAAACAACAGGTTGGAAATTACTTGTTTATAGACAGTCAGAGTGCTATACATCTTGCAAAGAATTCTGCCTTGCATTCTAAAACAAAACACATACAGTTGAGATATCATTTCATTCGGTCCAGTGTTGGAGGATGGATAGGTCAAGTTGGACAAGATACATACAAATGTCAATCTAGTGGATATATTTACGAAGGAGGTGAAAAGGGAGAAGCTGAGCTTCTCTTCAGCTTCGGTTGTCCTTCAAGGTTGAATTCAAGTATAACAGAGCAGTAGGGTCCAAGGTACTTATTTCCAGTGGGAGTTGTAAGTGCAGTAGTGTCATCCAGGATCAGTCTCCAAGTGGGAGATTGTGTTGGTGTGGAGCCTGATTAGTCTCCAAAGGGGAGATTGTTGGTATGTGGTGACTGATCATGCTATATTGTACACCTTGGCATGTATCCTTGTTGGGGTTCGGGGGCAACAGCCCCCAAAAAGTGGGGGTTTGAGGGCGGTAGCCCCCAAGAAAAAATTTCCTCCTACTTTTTTGCATCGTCACCGAAAAAGGAAAAATCAATGAAAGAAGGAAAAAAATGACTTTGTAGAACCCTAATCTGGAAGCTTCTAAGCTTGTTAAAAAGTGGTTCAGATGGGGGTTACAGTATGATGAAAAGCGTGATTATTCACAAGATTGTAATATGTTTTTGCATTGGATAATAAAATCATTGAATGGTTGCGGTTTGGTGGATGTAGCCCAGATTGGGTGAACCACATTAAATTCTTTGTGTTATAATTTATTCTATGTGTGTTTTAGTTTCTCTGTTTATTAATTAAATTTGCATTTAATTGTTAGATATCTGCCTTTCTAACCCTAACACTTCCCCTTTTGTAATTACACTTTTAGACAACTCATAAACCGAGTCCTTCCGTCACATACTCATCCATTATCCTTACCATAAAGTACTTATCCTTGATTAGTTTTCCATCTTGAGCTTCAACATTGCTCCTAGACACCTGTCAAATCTTGATACTACTTCATACTTATGCTTTGTATCACAAAGTTTGATTGATCACTTTGATCTATTATAACTTTTTGACATTTTATCAAGTCCATGGTTCACTCAATTCTAAGCCTATTTCAGCTTAATTGAGTTTCCAATCTTCTTTTCCAAATAATGGTCCAAACTTCAATGTTAGAAGTTTATAAATCAATCAAGAGTTTACACAATATAATTTTCAACATTTCTTTGGAAAAGAAGATTGGAAACTCAAAGCTTGATATACAATAAATGTCCAAACTTCAATGTTGAAAGCTTATTTGATTATTTATAATAATATATTGCACATTTGATCAATTGAATGTTTCATAGTATGGCCAAGG
>VDFB02024828.1:0-24624 GCA_007258455.2 Sequoia sempervirens
GTTTGAAGATTTCTTAAACATTCAAGCTAGGGTTTCGAGTTTTTGACAGGTGCATTGTTATTCCTTCCTCTTCCTATTATTTTTCTTCTCTTTGTGTTCAAATCTCTGTAGATTCTAATTCGACCTTGCTCAAATATGTTTTTCTTTGTTAGGGTTTCAATCTTTTCATGTTTTGAATCTTCCTTCCTCTTTTCAAACCGTGCCCTGCTTTTCTTAGTTTTTGTTTTGCACGTTTCACTTTTACTACCTTGGGTTTGTTCCTCTCCACACATTTCCTTAAATTTAAACCTTTCCACAAATCTTCACCAAGTTTTCCTACTTATCAAAGCAGTGATAATTTTAGTTTTAGCAGTTTAAATTGTTGAAGCTTCAATGTTTTATTAGCAATCATTCCTCCCAAGTATTCGAGCAGAATTTTTCACCGCTCGAACATTGAACTTACCTTCCAAAGCGGTGAAAATGTCTGCCATTGCTTTAAGGTTTTCACCAACTCCAAAATGTAGGAGCAGTGAAAATCACCGCTCCTACATTGGAGTATCTTTTCTAAAATGCTAAAGCGGTAAAAATTACTCTAAATGCTGAAGGATATGCTCGAGCGTTGATTTTTAGCGCTCGAGCATGAACTTAGTCCCTCTTGTATACACTAGTGCCGTTTTTCAGCGCCTCAACACTGTTTACATCCCAAGTGGAGAAGACATGTAGGAGCGTTGTTTTCTAGCACCCCTACATGTAAACTTACTATCTCAAGATGTAGGAGCGCTAATTTTCAGAGCTCCTACACAAAAAGTAGTTTTCTCTTCTAACACCCTGAAATGATTTCCTTTGTGCTCCAAACCTCGTTTCTTTTTTGATGCTCCATTTTCCGTGCAAAATAGCTCTTTCACACTTACTCCAAATTGCCTACTTGCTTCAAGCTTTCCAACACTACTTTTTTCCTGACATTTATTAAACCATTATTCTTGCAGTTCCTATCAAGTTCTCATCAGGTGATCCTTGAAGTTGATATTCCTTGGTCTTGATATTTTTAGATGATATCCAAAAAGCCTTTGTCATCTTCTAAGAAGGAGGGAAAGATGAAATACAAATATCAGGGTGTCTTCCCGCCGACTATGGTGATCTCAAAGGTGGATGAAATCAAAGACGCCAAAATTGGTCATCAAGACCTAGAAGATTTTGCAAAAAGAATTGAGCAAAAGCCCTTAGAAGACATCTTGAGAGCCATTGTTCATAGCAACTTGCACTTGGTGTCTACATTTCTAATTTATGCTCATAACACATAGTTTGTGCTCCAAGTTGCATCTCATTACATCTGAGATGAATGAAGTGTAAGAGATTCCTCGGGACAAGTCATGATGAGATTAGTTCTTGAATTCTTTGATATTGTTTTCCAGGTTCCACACATGGAGCAATATACAAAGATCTCAATTCAATAAGCATAGGAGGTCTATGATGGTGATCCCAACAAAGCTAAAACATTGATTAATACTCAATGGTTGAAAAATCCAAGGCCTACTATCTCAAGATCGCCTAAAGGGCTTCCTAGGAGTGATTTCAAAGAAGATGTTATGGATATGATTACTCTCTTGAGTAGGGTTAAAGGATTTCCCGTTTCATCTAATTTTCAAGATTGGATGTATGAATACATCTACATAATCAGAAGAAAGAAAGCACATATTGATTGGGGAATTCAAAAAAGTGATAAAATCCATGAACAATTGATCAATGTGCTAACCACTCTAAAATTTTACATGACTTCCTATCTGGTATATGCTGCTATAGTCATGAGGCAATTTCTAGGGCTATCTACAAAGGGAAACAAACATTCTATACCTATGTATGAGTTGTATTATCAGTTGAAATTGAGAGAAAGTCTTCATCATTTAAGAAGAGTCAAAGATGCCTTCTTTGCACCCCTACTATTCACTTTTGACATGACTCTTGAAAAAAAAAAGAGTATCGGATGAAGCCTACAAAGTGGTTAGTAAGGTTGGATGTATCTTTTTGTAGTTTCCAACTTTCACCTACATGAGAGTCAGTTGTTAGACTGGGTGTCCATACATGTTGCCCAGATATCCCTCAGATAAGTGGATACCAATGGAGTTGTGTAGACAGTTGATCTCAGTTCACAAGGAACGCCAGAGAATACACAAGCCAAGTTTTAGGTTTCCACTGACAATTGGGAGGTATACCATTCACAATGTACAAAAAGCAAAGTCAGTCTATGCAAAAATGAAAATCATGACTATCAGAACATATAAATATAGATTTGACTTTGACTATCGAGATGTGAAGAGGAAATTGAAGAAGGATCACTGACATGTCTACCGCTTTGAAGACATACTGACATACTATAGAGATGAAGAAGACATCCACATAATGGATTTTTGCAAGCTAACAGTATAGCAGATTAGAGATCTTGGTGCAACTGATCTACTTGAGGATTTCAAAGATCCTAGTGACATCATAAACTTTGCTTATGAAGAAGATGATATTTCTAGGAGGCCCTTACCTCCAATACAATGGTCTCAAAAGGAAAGTGTCTTTATCAGAGAAAGGCTTGCTCCCATCTTACACAACACAATAGAATGGTTGCATAAACATGGTTTCCAAATGAAAGCTTTCAAGAATGAATCAGAAGGAGAAGCACCAGAAGGAGAAACCAGCCAATGACAAGAGCTCCACACAAAAAACAAACATGCGTACACTCCCTCTTCTTCCCAAAGAGGTCCTAAAATCAAGTTCACCTCTGGTGAGAGTGTTACACAAACGATTGAAGAACATGAGGTGACATAGTCTGAACAAACACATGTAGAAGGAAAGGAACTTGCTTTCGAGGAACAATCATCCTAAGAAGAAGAAGAGAATGAGGGTAAAGTGTCAAAAGAATATGATGAAGAATAATCTGATGAGGAAGACTCTAAAGAAGATGAAGTTGAAAAAGAATGTAACGAGGAGGAACTCAGGCATGACAATGAACAACCTATATCTCCCCATGAGAATGTTGTTGAAGATCTTCCCCAAACATCATCACCTATTAATACCAATATTCCTCATACTTCAAATCCAACTACTCCTCCTCCTCCTCTTCCTAGCTCACCCCCTCCAACAATTTCATGTGCAGTGAATGTTTCCATTCTCCCTACAGTATCAATTGTCCTTTCCACTCCTACAATTTCAAACTTACAAACTGTTGATGTCTCTTCGAGTTCTCCCTCATCCATTCTCAATTTTTCATATCCATCTTTTGATATCTCTTCTAAAGCCAAATTCAACAGATTCATGAATGAGTCTTTGCAAAATCAACTTGGTTTGTAGTCCACTGGAGCAATCATGACAGATACTACCCCGATTGGTACAATATCAACCATTGCTAGAGAAGTGGCTACAACACAAGAATTGAATGTAAGTCAAGAAGCATATACTTCCTCCCTTCCTCCTTGGATGATCTCTCAAGTATCAAATAAAAATAAACAAATGATCTCCCTAGATGAGCTTGATCTTGAAGAGATAGCTCCTCCAAAATCCAAGGGAAAGAAAAAGGCAAAAGTTCATTCAAGGCTTCAAGTTGACAAATCTTGTCACAAGTTTGCAAAGATTGGTGTACCCCATAGGAAGAAGGTGATGAAAACATGTAGGATTATACTGTCACAAGAGTCCATCTTGGAAAAGTGACAAATGCAAGTGCAAAGGCAGATGCACAAGTGGTCTTGGATGCATTAGTAGGAAGGCTTGATAAGATGGAGTAGGCCATAAATATGTATAAGGAGAAAGTTGAGTGTTATGCAGTAGTTTTGAGGAACATTGTAGGCTCTTCCGGGGATGTACAACCTATGGCTATGATAAACATTGAGGAACCAGTGGTACACAAGGCAGGGAAATTTTCCTCCAAGGGTAAGGTGTTATATGATTTCATTGATTAAATGATAGAACATGGTTCACAGGTCATAACTGTTGCAGATGAGAAAAATGATCAAATAGCCAAGCTAAAAATAGAGCTTGAAAAAGAAGAAAATATACTTTCCGAAGAGAAAGAAGAAATGGAAAGATGTCTCACATTTTGGTCACAAATGAAAGAGACAAAGCTAAGTAAGTTGGTGAAAGTTGGGGTAATCCTCAACAAAGAGAAGTATGTGGAGGTAAGGGAATCTCTCAAACACTGCATACAAGTGATCAAATCTCTTATTGAAGATATTCACCTAGTATAAGAAGATGTTAAAGGACATCGTGTTATCCTAGTGAATGGAATTGAGGAGTTACCAGGTAAGCTTGTTGATGATAATCATACTTTCCTCCTGGTCAGTGAGATAACTCAAATATTCAAGGAAGCTTTCATGAAGCAAGTGGAAGATGAAGGTTTTTCAAAGACTTCCATGCACACCATATGGGATATAAAACTTTCTCTTGATTGTCTCAAAACTCATCTAGAAAGATGGAAGAAAATATGTTTGTCTACAAGAAGATCAATCACAAGAGTTCATACCATTGTGGATTATATAGTTTTTCCAAATGAGGCATTCATGCTAGAGACAAAGAAGAAATAAGAAGACTTATGTGCCCAATGCAAGGAACCATGAAGACTTCTTATCATATCCAATGTTAGATAGTTTTATGCTTTCATTTATGCATTTTTTAAATAGTTCTCAACATCTTACATGTCATTTTCCAAGATGTAATTACATGTAAAAACATAGATGTTTTCCCAAAATGATGGACAACATTTTTGAATAAGTCGACTTGTTAGGTGAGATTTTCCTAAATTTGCTCACCTAATTTTCCTAAATTCTCTCATCTACTTTTCCTAGATTTTCTCTTCCCTCTCTTTTATAAATATGAGAGGATTCTTTTGTAATCTTGATCTTTTATCTTTTGCAATGAAGTGTTGCCCATTTTGAGAAGCAAATACATGAAACTTTGTGTTCATCTTTGTGAATCTATTCTGATCAATAAAGAAGTGAGTTGCATACCAAAATTTGTGTTGGAATTGATTATCTTTTGGATTTGATTGAAATTGGCAGTGATTAGTGATTTAGATCTAAAGGGCTTTGAGTCAATCCATGTAAACTTTGAGTTACACTCTTTTATTCAAATTTATGATATTGATTGAATACTGTTGGTGAATTCTCTACAAGACTTTGTGCTTGTATTTATTCATGTTGTTCATGGATCTATTGTGGAGTATCTAGAAGACTTTGTGCTTCTAATACAACACTGGTTACTATCTCAAAGGATTCATTGGTGAAAACTATGAAACAACTTTGTGCCTTCATGAGTTTTCTTGTTTTATCATTTATCATTATTATGTTGGTGTTCCTAGTCTTTTCTTTGACAAGATAAGAATATTGAAATTATTGCTTTATTTTTAGTTTGAAGCTGTATCGAATCAAGAACTTAAAACTGTGAAGCATTGTAAATATATTCTCTGAAAAAAGAGAGAATTATGAATGTGACACAACCCCATCTCTTAATCATAGTGTAAATCATTGTGACTACTTAATTACTTTTACTTAGTTTCAATAAGCAGTAAGAAGGGAACCTCCCCTTTTTAAGAGGAGAGATTGTATCTCACACAGCTGTGGCTGAAATCAAGTTTTGTAATCTATTAAAGGGATTACATAATTTTCACCCAACAATACTCAAAATGTTGTTGATTAAGATCTCATACATTATAAGCCATGACCTGCATCATTATTATACTTTTCGTGATTGAATAATTTGTTGTTTTATTTTTAGATGATGGAAACAAAAATGCCTCCAAATGTTGATAGGTTAATGGAGCAAGGTGTTTCTTCTACAATAAACAACATGATGCCTCTCACAGGGGTATGAGGTAGATTAGTAAATTTTAAATTACATTCGTTGTTATAGCTATTAGTTAGTGAAAAATCAAATGATTATTGATTCGTAGTTTAATTTCTATTTGGATGGTTACTATAAGACTTGGGCACGCCATAACATGAGCATGTGAATCTTTCACATGAGGAGAGATATTTTCTAGTGGCAGTAAGTGATTATTTTATTAAATATATCATTTTTTATAATGTAATTTTTATGTATTAATGTCTTTACTTGTTATTGTAACAAATAAGGCTCGATGAGGAACTAAACCCTAGGAGGAGCAACCCTCGAGTTTAGGGTAAACGAGTGTCATATGCATCACCATCCACCCGACCACCAAAGGCCACTCGTTTGTTTCATTCACCTAGAGGGTAATGAATTTTGATTGGGGTCCTTTGTGGTATGCCTATATGGAATTTTTTGGACATATTTTTTATTGCATATACTTGACATTGTATGCCTATATGACATTCTTATAAGCCTATATGGCTATTTTGTATATATTTTATACTTATATCAACATATATTGATGTATGCCTACATGGCTATTTGGTTAATATAAATATTTTTTATTGATGGTGTCCATATTTGCATTACAAATCCATGCTTCAATAGATATTTGTAGATGTTTTAGTTCAAATATTTAAAATCCAAGTGTTTTCCATGCACTATTCTTTTCTGTAATTGTAAATATATAATTAAGTTTGAACATTATTGTCTTGTAAGATTATTGAATATTAAATCAATCATATGAATATAGTAATGCTTCATGCTTCATGTGCTTCATAGAGAAAATTCATGTGTATGCTTCATGCTCCATGCGACCATGCTTCATGCTTTATATCATTGAGGAAGACATCTACCATTCCACATGTATTCTTGATGCTACCATTCATTTGTATGCTTTATGCTTCATGTATTATGCAGATAAAGAAAACATCATAAAACTATCGACAAAAGAAAATGGAAAGTAGCAACTAAGTCTCACAAACGAAAACTCAAGGCATGCAAGTCTTATTAAAGATCATAAGGGCATTGGAAAGACTACATACCTTTTATATTGAAGCGTGGTGACCATGCCTAGTGTAGATGTGCCCACCTAGATGTGTTGGCACTAACTGTTTGGCCCCATGAAGAACAAAAAAAAAGTAGCCTACCTTGCAACTTTACACTACATGCAACTGACCTATTTTCCATTAGTTGAAATCTATTCACCATGGGAAAATGACTTGGATATATCAAAAAATGAGAGAGGTTATTGTAGAGGGATCCTACGTGATCTCGTAGCCTCAAATGGAGTGTTTCCAAGTGCCACAATTTCCAAGTAATCTCTCATCAAATCTTTTTTCCCTTTTGCACTTTGGTCTCTTAAGAGGCTTCACCAGTAGAATGTGGCTTAGACCATTTCAGCATATTTGTGTGTGAAAGAGGACCTTTCCTAGCATAAAATGAACCATATAGACATGTTGGAATAGTCAGTTTGGTCGTATGACGAACAAAGCAGAATTTACACCACTTTCCAACTTTACACTACATGCAACTGACTTGTTTTCCATCAATTGAAATCTGTTCACCATGGGAAAACAACTTGGAGCTATAAAAAACTGAGGGAGGTCATTGTAGAGGGCCCCTATGTGATCCAGTAGCCTTAGACAAAGTGTTTCTAAGTGCCATGGTTTTTGAATAATCTCTCGTCAAAGTTTTTTTCCCTTTTGCACTTTGGTCTCTTAAGAGACTTCACTGGTAGAATGTGGCTTAGACCGTTTCGATGTGTTTGCATACGAAAGAGGGCCTTTCCTAGCATAAAACCACCCATGCAAACATGTTGGAATAGTCGATCCGATCGTATGATGAGCATAATGAAAGTTATACCACTTTCCAACTTCACACTACATGTAACTGACCCGTTTTCCATAAACTAAAATCTATTCACCATGGGGAAATGACTTGGAGCTATCAAAAATTGAGAGAGGTTATTGTAGAGGGGTAGTACTTGATCCCGTAGCCTCAAACAAAGTGTTTCCAAGTGCCACAATTTTTGAGTAATTTCTCTTTGAATTTTGTTGCTCTTTTGCACTTTGGTCTCTTAAGAGACTTCACTAGTAGAATGTGGCTTGGACCATTTCAACATGTTTGGGTGCAAAATAGGACCTTTCCTATCATAAAACCACCCATACAGATGTGTTGGAACAGTTGGTTTGGTCGTATGATGAATAGAACAAAAGTTACACCACTTTCCAACTTTACACTACATGCAACTGACCCATTTTCCATCAACTGAAATCTATTTTGTTGGCAAGAGACACTACAAATACACTTTGGTGTTGTAATTGATGGAAACCCTAGTCTTTGATTGGATTTTCACATTATCATTTACTTCCACTGGTAGACAGATTGAGGACAGTCAGGAAGAACAAAGCATCCGATAGTTTTGTGTTCTTCGATTCTCATGCGGATTTTCTATTGTTATTTTGAGTTGTGGATCTTATGGGAGGTTAATCAATGTATTTCTTGTGTTGTCCAAAATTCTCAGTGCCTCATATCAAATTGTATGCAATTTTAGAGGTTCGGTTGGATATCTTTCTATTCATCAGTATTTTGTGGCCGACCCGGATGATTTTAAGTGTCGCAGATATTCGAGGAATGTTTACTCAAATGTTTTTTGTGCTCAGTCATCTGGATTTGGGTCTGAGTTAAGTTATGACCGACCGTTGTGTTTGTGCATTGAATATTATTCATGATTTGAGCTAACAGTTGTAAATATTCTTAAGTTTTATTGAATCCAACTGGTTGCGATTAAATTCTTAGTCACAAATATATATAAATAATTAATTATATCATTGTGTGTGTAGGTGTGTCGATGTGTGTTGTGAATATAAGAAGGGTAATTAAGTGATTTATGCATAGTTTCACTTGTGCATTAAACATTTTGTGGTGCGAGTTAGAGCAGAGCAGAGTAGAAGTGTAGAATCAGTCAGAAGGACAGAAGATCGACTACTGAGCCTAATCGAAACTGTAATCAAACATTTGTAGATGTTATTCTCTCATTTCATTCTCTTGGATCTAATCCAAATCTTTGTAAGGTAGTGTGCCTTTCTATTTTGAGGATTGAGCTCTAGGCAGTGAGCCTAAATGCAAGTGCATTCTCTTATTGTAAACTTATTTTTGAGTATACTTAGATCATATTGTGGATTGGCCATCCATTGTGGTTTTTCCCCTAATAGGGTTTCCACGTAAAAATCCTTGTGTTATGGTGTTGTGGTTGTTTGCTTTCTATTTCTACATATTTATTTTGGTTGAATGTTTGAAGTGGGTTAAATATTAGAATAATAAATCTAATTTTTGCACAACAATGAGTCACCCTCCCTCTCAATGTTGCTTGTTTCCAACAATTGGTATCAGAGCTAGTTCCTCAAAAGAAGTCTAACAGGTTGGGGAGATCTTGGAAAGTTTTTTCAATGGATACAAGCAGTCTTCAAGAACAACTTTTGGTGGACCTAGATGATCTTGACCAGTCAGAATAGATGATCTTGACCAGTCAGAATCTGATAATTGGGAACTACGGGAAAATCTTGAGAATGCAAAGAAATTCATTTAGTCGTTGAAAGCGAAAATCAATGAATCAAGGGAGAAAAGAAAGGAATTGTGTGACCAACTTAAGCAGAAGAATAGAAGCATGGAAGATGAGCAATTGAGTCATGCCTTAAAGGAGAAAACAAAAGAATGTGAAAAGTTTTCCAAAGAAAATGCTGCCCTGAAGCATGAGATGGAATCTATCATGATGAAAATGACCAAGATTGAAGATAGAAAGAAGAATGAAGAAAAGCTTGCTCAATCCTTGAAAGAAAAATCTGAACAATGTAGCCAACTGGACAATGAATTGGAACAGTCTAAAAATAATGAGGAAGTGCTTGAAAAACAACTTGATGATCTTAGAAATGAACTTACTATTACAAATGAGTACAGGAGAAATTCAAAGCAAGCTCAGCCAAGCTTGATGAATTGATTAAAGGTTAGAGGACTAATGGTGACAAGCGAGGTCTTGGCTATGAAGAAGGGGAAAGTTCTGGATTTGGACAAAGGAATTCAAGACGAGGGAGATTCATGCAAGGAAATCAAATGAATGGAGCTAGAAGGAATCCGGTAAGAGAACCAAATACTCAAAGATTCAATGGTTACTATTTTTCTTGCAATAAATTTGGTCATATGGCTTCTCAGTGTAGAAGTAGGATGAATCCAAGAGGACCATCATTCTCAGGTCAGTGCTTTAATTGTAACAAGTTTGGTCATGAGTCAAATAAATGCAAAAATATGATGAACAACTTTCATAGAGATGTCAGATGCTATGCATGCAATAGACTTGGGCATATTGTTAACCAATGCAGATCAAGGCAAAATCAATGGAACAGTAGGTCTGGATAGAGAAATTTTGTGTGTTACAACTGCAACAAATTTGGTCACACTACTAGATTCTGTTGGAGCAGAAGAGGTTCGGTAAAACAAAACATGCAGTAGGATGTTAAGGGAAAAGGAAAAGTCACTACAGATGTAATCAGGAGGAAAATGCAGAAGAAATGGGTGAAGAAGGATCCCTCTGTTGAAGGAAATGTGCCTACACCAGAATCTGCTTCTAGTAATTCCTCCAGGAATTAGTTTTAGGCCTTTGGTCTAGGGGGAGCTGTCAAGAAAATCTCTTAACCCCCTACCGGTAACTAGCACCGGAATGTGGATAAGTCCAGTGAGTGCATAGATTCCTTTCAAATGTTGCTCAACCAATTGGAGAAAGTAGTTTACAGTATTGAAGATCCGTAGAGGAATTATTTGTCTCAGCGCATGGAAATAGGGTAACCAGATGAATTAGGGTAAAAGCACTTATTGCGACAAAAGGGGTTAGTTATACAAATGATAAAAATTCATTTTTATCTTTCATTTGTCACTTTTCATTTTGGAGAAAAGAATTTTGAAGAGCCCTGGAGCGAACTTTGCTGAGTTGTGGCGAGATTCAAGTGTGAAGAAGATTTAACGATCAAAACTCTGATCCGTCAAAAAGGTATTTATTGGAAAAACCAGTGAATTTGTGAATTTGTAAAAATGGCCACTCCATTGGTAGTTGAGGTTAAGGATACACCCCTTCCAAAGTTCAAGTGGCATCCTTATACGTCAGTTGAGACCAAGCCCCTAGGTGCGTTTTCGTCTGTACCGTACGAATTCTTGCACACTGAAGATATTAGGGCTTATATACATGCCAATATTGAAGAGTTAGGAAGCTCTCAAATGTTGAATTTGTATTCCAACCATATAATTGGGGAGGAATTCACTGTTAAGCCAAAATACAAAACCCTAGAAGTGAAGAAGTTTACACAGTTTGTGAAATTTCCCATATTTGAGGAAAGCGAATGGGTGCGATATATTTTGAGCAGAGTTCATGCCAAGTACATGTGGTTGAATATACCTTTCAAGATTATGAAAGAGGCTATATGTGCGGTCACAAGTTTAAATTCCTCTAGTGTTTTACTAATCTTGAAATTTGTAAAGAATCAGACTATTACTGATGCAATAGGTGTACAATGAGATAAAAGGGAAATGAAAATCAAAGATATTGCTAAAGTGGATGTGAAATTTGCATCGATGGCTATTGGGTACAAGATCTACCATTCTAGTTAGGATAATTCAGTATCCGATACGACCATTTATGTAGCCTATCAGATGGTAAAATAAAATATCGATTATGACTTGTGTGAGCTGCTTAGAAGTCAGTTGATGGAGAATCTAGGTAAGATTAAGAAGGACAAAAATAACTCTTTTAAGTATGGTAATTTGATACTTTGTCTGTTCTTTTATTTCATGAGTGAGGTTCTGGGTGTTGGGAAAGCTCATTGGAAAAGTAATCAGCTTGTAGCTATGCAAATAAGAGATATATTGTTTGGAAGTGGTGATCGTCAAACCTGAAAAACTGCCCTTTGGGGGTACTTACAATTTTTTTAGAATATGATGCATGCAAGAGAAAGAATTCCCACCTCAATTGTAGAGAAGTATAAAGATACAATCTGTTTCATGGTAGATATTGATCAATGCCATATTGAAGCCATTGATCCCAGAACAATATGGATTATGACTATGGGGTATGAAGTCGAGGAGAACATCTTGAAGATGTATGTTGAACATTTGTTGAGCACGCCTCTAGATCCGGTAGAAGAAAGGTTTGGATCCTATGCAGAAAAGAGCATGCAAATTCATGATCAATTACAAAAGCCAAAGATAGTCAGAAGAGTAGGGAAAGAAGTGGAAGTGTTTTAAGAAAACATGGGAATACTTGTAGAAAAATTGAAAGAAGCTAGAAGAAAGAGAGATGAAGCTGAAGTAGGAAAAGAGTCAGCAAAATCTGAATTTTCTAGTCCGGCAAGATCCTCTGCCTATACTAGATCAACAAGGAGTTCCCCATCCGCTCCTACAACCAAGCCAGTTCCTTTGCCAACCCAAGACAAGGATTCTGGTAAGAGGAAGAAGAAAAAGAGCTCAAGAACCTATGAAGCTGTCTCAAAAAGTGAGGAGACTGAGTCAGATGAAGTTGTGAAAGAAATGAAGAGGAAATCTTCTGGTGAGGAAGAAAGGCAAAGAGAAGGAAAAAAATGACATACCAGCTATGACAATTGAAGAAGTTGAGAATGTTGCTATCAAGGATGGAAATATCAAGCCCCTCTACAAATGGTATGAAATGTTTGATGAATCAGGTCAAAGAATTCTCGAAGAGGCTACAATAAAAACATCTAAATATTTTCAACAAAGTTCTTGTTGAAATTATGTTTGGTTTACCCAAGAGTCTGTATGATGTTTTGGAGGCGAGAAGAGTAAATGCTAAAATAGAAGAAGAGCATATGAGAAAAATAATTCTTGTAGACTTGTGTCCAGAAATGTCTATTGAGGAGATGAACTCACTCCTGGACAAAGCCAAGAGAGAATGCAAAAGAAAAATAAGGGTGAACAAACTTATGATCGGTTAAACTGGTGTTGTTGCTGATGAAACCAAGAAAATACTGGAAGCATTTCTATCAAGAAACATGATCAATGTTGAAGAAGCAAATGCTGAAGATGTTGTATCTGATCCGGTAAATGAGGAGGTGAATGAAGATACTGAGGATAATCAGATTCCTCTTGATGTGGATAACACAAAAGCACCTATGGAAACTAAAGTTCCTAAGGTTGTATTAGCTGAAGAAGAGGAGATACCAAATGAAAAAGCTGAAGCTCCTAAAGTCAATCAGGAAACAGTTATTGTGGAACCAAAGGTTGAAGAAGAAGAAAAGGTTTAGGTTAAGGAAATCCCAGTGGAAGCAAGAGACACTGCCAAGGTAGTAAAGGAATCTTTGGTGGAACAACAAAAAGAATTTGATCTTGAATTGGTTGAAGGCCCAATGAATCTATCCACCTTGTCCCCAATTCAGATAATGAAGGTTCCATCAATTGCACAAGCTAAAGCCAGTGAGAAAATTTTGAAGTCTCACATGGAGGACAGTGAATTATTAAGTCTTGCATCTGGAGTTCTGGAGAAAATTATGCCAACTGATGTTAAGGATCCGTCCAGTTCCTCTTTCGGTGAACTGAAGAAGCTCATAAATTCTGTAAGAAGTCATTTCGAGTCTTTTGAAAAATAAGCCATGGTTAAAGTGCAGAAGGAGTTTGATGGAAAAAGATTTAGTTGGTTGAAAGAAGTGATTGCTGAGGATAAAACTCTATTAGCCACCTGTATGAAGAATATTCAAGATTCTATATCTGAAGGTGGAAAGGCTTATAAGTCATGTTTGATTTTGTCCAAATTCACTGAAGACAATGAGAAGAAGGTGAAGGATCTTGAAAAACAATTAGCTACCATCTTTGATATTTTTGACCCGATAGTTGGAAATGTCGGTGAGCAAGAAGGTCAGGTAATATATCTACTTGAAAAAATAAGGAGTTTGAAGCATGAAAATGACAGGATTGTAGGAAGAGCATGTGAACTCAGAGGACTAATTGGTCCAAAGATTGAAATAATGGTGAATTCTTTAAAGGAAGCCAAAGATGCTATGTTAGTTAGTGACCCAATGAATCTCGAGACTACAAAAATTCAATCTTATTTAGTTTGTGGTCACATAACAATTCTTGAGAGTTTCAAAAGGGCCTGGGACAGAAATTTGAGCGTGTTGAAGAGAGACTTTGCAGATATTTTCAAATTTGTGTAAGTTACCAGATCATGCCTGTACAGTTTTGAAATTTTGGTTCCCCAATTTTGCCATTGATGTCAAAGGGGGAGAGTTGTACAGTGAAAAATGTATATTCATCTTAGGGGGAGTTGCATTTCTAAGCTGAGATTGAAGATTATTTTTGAATTTTTGTAGTGGCCTGGTGTAATTCATGTTGGTATTGATCCGACACTTAGTCATTTTTCACTAAGTGTTGCCATTAATGCTAAAGGGGGATATTGTTGGAAAGAGACACTGCAAATACACTTTAGTTTTGTCATTGATGGAAACCCTAGTTGGTGATTGGATCCACACGTCATCATTTACTTCCACCAATAAGGCATATTAAGGACAGTCAAGAAGAATAGAGCATCCGACAGTTTTGTGTTCTTCGATTCTCATGCAGATTTTTTGTTGTTATTTTGAGTTGTGGATTTTATGGGAGGTTAATTAATGTATTTCTTGTGTTTTTCAAAATTCTCAGTGCCTTGTATCAAGTTGTATGCAATTTTGGAGGTCTAGTTGGATATCTTTCTATTCATCAGTATTTTGTGGCTGACCCGAATGATTTTAAGTGTCGCAAATATTTGAGGAATGTTTACTCAATTTTTTTTTGTGCTTGATCATCTTGATTTGGGTCTGGGCTAAGATATGACTGACCATTGTTGGTGTACATTGAATATTATTCATGATTTGAGCCGACAGTTGTAAATATTTTTAAGCTTTATTGAAGCCAACTGGTTGCGATTAAATTCTTAGTCGCAAATATATATAAATAATCAATTATATCATTTTGTGTGTGTAGAAGGTGTGTCAATGTGTGTTGTGAATATAAGAAGGGTGATTAAGTGATTTATGCACAGTTTCACTTGTGCATTAAAGATTTTGTGGTACGAGTTAGAGCAAAACAGAGCAGAAGTGTAGAATCAGTCAGAAGGACAAAAGATTAACTATTGAGCCTAATCGGAACTATAATCAAGCATTTGTAGATGCTATTCTCTCAGTTCATTCTCTTGGATCTAATCCAAATCTTTGTAAGGCAGTGTGCCTTTCTATTTTGAGTGAGCTCTAGGCAGTGAGCCTGAATGCAAGTGCATTCTCTTATTGTAAACTTCTTTTTGAGTATACTCAGATCATATTGTGGATTGGTCATCCACCGTGGTTTTCCCCCTAACAGGGTTTCCACATAAAAATCCTTGTGTTATGGTGTTGTGGTTGTTCTCTTTTTGTTTCTACATATTTATTTTGGTTGAATGTTTGAAGTGGGTTAAATATCAGAATAATAAATCTAATTTTTGCACAACACTGATTCACCCCCCTTTTAGTGTTGCTTGTTTCCAACATGTTCACGATGGGAAAATGACTTGGAGCTATCAAAAATAAAGAGAGGTTATTGTAGAGGGGAACTATGTGATCCCATAGCCTCAAACAAAGTGTTTTCAAGTGCCACAGTTTCTGAGTAGTCACTCATCAAAGTTTGTTGCCCTTTTGCACTTTGGTCTCTTAAGAGACTTCGCCGATAGAATGTGGATTAGACCATTTCAACGTGTTTGGGTGCAAAAGAGGATCTTTCCTAATAGAAACCCACCCATACGAACATGTTGGAAAATTTGATTTGGGACTCGTATTGCAAACATAACAAAAGTTACACCACTTTCCAACTTTACACTGCAACTGACTTATTTTCTATCAACTGAAATTTGTTCACCATGGGAAAATGACTTGGATCTATCAAAAATAAGAGATTTTATTGTAGAGGTGAACTACATGATCTTATAGCCTCAGATGGAGTGTTTTCAAGTGCCATGGTTTTTGAGTAATCCCTTGTTGAAGTTTGTTATCCTTTTGCACTTTGGTCTCTCAAGAGACTTCACCGATAGAATATGGCTTAGAGTGTTTTGGCATGTTTGGGTGTAAAAGAGGACCTTTCTTAGCATAAAACCACCCATATAGACATGTTGGAACATTTTATTTGGTTGTATGATGAATAGAACAAAACTTATACCACTTTCCAACTTTATACTACATACAAATACCTTGTTTTCCATCAACTGAAATCTATTCACCATGGTAAAATGACTAGGAGCTATAAAAAACTGAGAGAGGTTATTGTAGATGGGTCTTACATGATCGTGTAACCTCATACAAAGTGTTTCCAAGTGCCACGATTTTTGAGCAATCGCTTGTTGAAGTTTTTATCCCTTTTGCACTTTGGTCTCTTAAGAGACTTCATAGGTAGAATGTGGCTCAAACCGTTTCAACGTGTTTGGGTGCAAAAGAGGACCTTGCATAGCATAAACCCACCCATATGGATGTGTTGGAATATTAAATTCAGTCATGTGATGAATAGAGAAGAATCTACACATGCACCTTCCTCAACTTCTCAAGAGTAGGAAGAATCTCTTCATTGAATACATTATGTATCTCATTCAATTTCGTTTGCTTCTTTTTCAAGTGTTTTTAGTGCAAACTAACCTCCTTTTCATTGACGATAAAATCTTCTTCTTGTCTTTTAATTTCTTTTCTAAGTGGTTAATTTTAGTCTTCAGTTGTTTTGCTTCAATTTCAACACTTCAAACTATTGCCTTTGCATCTGCAACTATTGTTATCATATTTCTTATTCCTTATCTATTTCTAGTAGTGTTTTCTCCATGAAAGTCTCAAGTTCAAGAATCTTTTACTTCATTTTTCATTTGTTAATTTGCACATAAAGATTGGAATGATTGTAGGATATGCCCAAAATGGAAAATGTATGGAAAATGTGGTAGCATAGACAAGGTAATGAGCTATTTGAGGCATTTTTTCAAATAGCTCAATACCTTGTCTATGATTTTTATTACTATTATGCTTTGATAGATTTTTTACATGCATCCATAGTTTGTTGGAAAGCACCTATTTTAGGCCTTTAGCCATAGCAACAATGGGACCTTGGAATGGGGTATGGCATCTACCAAAACAAAAAAGAGGGGATTTTCATTAGTGTTATGGTTGCAATTTCCTTAGTAGACACATGTGAAATGTGGATGCATAGAAAAGGCACATGAACTATTTGACAAAATGCCTCAATGAGATATGTCCTCATGGTCAATGTGGATGCATTGACAAGGTAGGGAGCATTGTAATAAAAAATTCCTCAAAGAGCTCACCACCTTTTCATTGCTACCTTGTACGGAAACTAATAAAAGGACAATATGAGAACAATATAGTCAAAGTTAGAGTTTATATTTTTAATGAAAACAATGCATTTACACATTACTAAATTTAGGACGTTAATTAAAATGGTATAGAATGTAAGAGGAAAGGGCAGAAACTAATGAGACCACATTTCTTTGAGGCATTTTTTCAAATAGCTCAATACCTTGTCTATGATTTTTCTTACTATTATGCTTTGATAGATTTTTTACATGCATCCATAGTTTGTTGGAAAGCACCTATTTTAGGCCTTTAGCCATAGCAACAATGGGACCTTGGAATGGGGTATGGCATCTACAAAACAAAAAAGAGGGGATTTTCATTAGTGTTATGGTTGCAATTTCCTTAGTAGACACATGTGAAATGTGGATGCATAGAAAGGCACATGAACTATTTGACAAAATGCCTCAATGAGATATGTCCTCATGGTCAATGTGGATGCATTGACAAGGTAGTGAGCATTGTAAGAAAAAATTCCTCAAAGAGCTCACCACCTTTTCATTGCTACCTTGTAGGAAAACTAATAAAAGGACAATATGAGAACAATATAGTCAAAGTTAGAGTTTAGATTTTTAATGTAAAACAATGCATTTACACATTACTAAATTTAGGACGTTAATTAAAATGGTATAGAATGTAAGAGGAAAGGGCAGAAACTAATGAGACCACATTTCTTTGAGGCATTTTTTCAAATAGCTCAATACCTTGTCTATGATTTTTCTTACTATTATGCTTTGATAGATTTTTTACATGCATCCATAGTTTGTTGGAAAGCACCTATTTTAGGCCTTTAGCCATAGCAACAATGGGACCTTGGAATGGGGTATGGCATCTACCAAAACAAAAAAGAGGGGATTTTCATTAGTGTTATGGTTGCAATTTCCTTAGTAGACACATGTGAAATGTGGATGCATAGAAAAGGCACATGAACTATTTGACAAAATGCCTCAATGAGATATGTCCTCATGGTCAATGTGGATGCATTGACAAGGTAGGGAGCATTGTAATAAAAAATTCCTCAAAGAGCTCACCACCTTTTCATTGCTACCTTGTACGGAAACTAATAAAAGGACAATATGAGAACAATATAGTCAAAGTTAGAGTTTATATTTTTAATGAAAAATAATGCATTTACACATTACTAAATTTAGGACGTTAATTAAAATGGTATAGAATGTAAGAGGAAAGGGCAGAAACATACATTTTCTAAGAGATCAATCAAACTGACTTGTTAAAGGATGTATTGCTAGTGGTTAATCATTGAGTAAAAATATTCATTCTCACAAAGGTATGTCAAAATCAATAGGATGAATGATAGAATGAGGTGATGAATAAAAAATCAATTATTGAAAATTGACTACTTAATCAAGTGGAACAACTTCTATTGAGTCAAATAATGAACTCACAATCAATGAATTAATAGAAAATTCATCTATCTATAAGTGGGGTTAGAAGGAATATTGTTTGAAATATTGAATACAAGGTAGTGAGCTATTTGAAAAAATGCCTCAAATAAATGGGGTCTCCTGATGATGTACATCACCATGAGACCCCATTTCTTTGAGGCATTTTTCTTATAATGCTCACTACCTTATCAATGCATCTGTATTGACAAGATAGAGAGCTCACTAGCTTGTTAATGTAGTAGCAATGGCAAGGTAGTGAGTTGTTTGAAAAAATGACTCAAACAACTCACTATCACTAGGAGACCCCATTTCTTTGAGGCATTTTTTCAAACAGCTCACTACCTTGTCATTGCTACCGCTCAAATTGCCAATGCGGTAGCATAGACAAGGTAGTGAGATGTTTGAAAAAATGCCTCAAAAAAATGGGGTCTCTTGGTGATGGTACATCACCAGGAGACCCCATTTTTTTGAGGCATACCATCACCAGGAGACGCCATTTTTTTGAGGCATTTTTTCAAACATCTCACTACCTTGTTTATGCTACCATGTTGAACCAAAACATATAATCTACCCAATATTCATATGTAAACTTTGAACCAAAACATATAATCTACCCAATATTCATATATAAACTTCGAACCAAAACATATGTATACTTGAAATATAGAAATGAAAGGTCTAACTATCAACTAATTTTGATGTGCATACTCTAAATTTTAATACAAATTAAATATGCATAATTAAAAATTAATAAGAACCAATGTGCATACTTACAAATTAATCCAATGAATCATTTGAGTCTTCTCTACTCTTTATTGTGTCAAGTATTGCCTCATGGTCAGACTCACACACCTTCCACAAGGTCTTGTTCAAAGGTCTAACTATCAACTAATCTTGATGTGCATACTCTAAATTTTAATACAAATTAATATGCATTCTTACAAATTAATAAGAACCAATGTGCATACTTACAAACTAATAAGAACCAATGTGCATACTTAAAAATTAATCCAACGAACCATCTGAGTTTTCTCTACTCTTTATTGTGTCAAGTATTGTCTCATGGTCAGACTCACACACCTTCCACAAGGTCTTGTTCAAAGGTCTACCCCCATATTTGATCAAATGAAAATTGGATGCCATGACAAGGTTCGAGTTATGAAGAATCTTTTGATGCGTGTCAAAGTCCTGAACCAACCAAACATTAGCACTCTTATGTGGGTACCTTCTAAGCCATGTTCCAGTAACAACCACTGAGCCTGTAGGGAATTTTATGTTTTCTCCATCTATAATTGGGGCCTCCAATTTCTTTTTGGCCTCAACACAATGACATAAGTAATTATTTTTTTCCTATTTGTTGTCTTCATCTGCAATAACTGTATAAACATGCCCTACATTGATATGTGCAACAAATTAGATAAAATTAGTCAACATTACAAATACACTACAAAGTAAGATAACAATAGGAATTTCAAAAACTATGCAAGTAGATATATTATCTGGTTGAACTAGATCTAATATGTGGTAAAAGTCAACCGATGATTTCATCTATGTTAGTTCCAATGCCATTGGAGGCTAATACGTGTGAAGTGGGCTAAGATAACTTAACCACCATTCGTCAACCCACTCCTTTGACCGACACTCATTCCAAGCTTGAATTGTACATGAAGAAAAAAAGCATGCCATTTTTCGCTTATGGATATTCCATGAACCTACATTTAAGCTAAGGAAAGAGTGTAGCTCACTTGATCCTGTCAGTGTACAAAAATCCTCATATGGTTCAATGTTAGTATCATCTATCAACCAAAAATATCTACGAACTGAAGACTTACTTGAACATTACCTAGACCCATCAAAGCATTACACGACTCAATGATTGATTTTTCATTTATCAACTTTGCATTATATTTTTACTTTAACTCTCCTTGTGCTAATTCTCTTTTGATACATGCTCTTGCACCATCATGCTCCCCCTTTCCATGCCTGACCTCACAAAAGTTCCACATATGCTGAACACCCATAATAACTTGCATCCTACTCAACCAATAGAACATCTATGAGTTCTTGAACTGTGATGTATAATTATCCGACCATATTATATGCTGACTGTATGCTATGTCCCTCCTAGCCAAATCACTGTAGAACAATTGAAAGCAACCTTGCACAAACTTTGTAAAATTTGTGTGATTATCACTAATGTAAAAGTGGTACTCCCTCAATACCTTCCTGTTATCCTCTGTACTATCAGCTGCATCAATGAATTTTATGTGCACAAATATAGAAATTTGTGTGGAGTTGTAATATTGTCACTCCACCTCATGCTATGGATGTAGAGTGAAGTTCTCTGTAAATTTGACTACTAAAACAATGCTACAAATTGAAAAGGTGTCCTTGCATAACTTGAATTGCAAGTCCAACCACCGAGATCTATGGGTATGCCTTGCATACTCATACACTATGTTGTCACGAAATGTAGACATAAACTGATACACTAGAATATTTTGAATAACCAAATCACACCTTTTTGCTTCATTACCATCTTTTGTATTTTATGCCACTATTTTATACTTGCTGAACTCTACTAGTTCCTTTCCAACCACATGTGTGCTTTCCATATGTTCACATATTGGCATACATTGCAAGCCACAACAATGTTGACATGTGTCATCCAAACATAGTTTCCTATAGAATATTTGACCTTCCTCTCTTTCACATATAATTTTTGATAAGAAGTCTCTTGAAGATGTTGGTGGGGCATGTATGCCACAATCTTGCAAAACATTGTTAGTATGCAAATCTAAACATATAGAATGATAAACATCAAAATGGCTAGAAAATTCAATATGTAATCTACAAAATTAGTGCGTGTGTGATTTATCTTGACATAAAAAGTTTTAAGCATTTCAAAATATCTTTGACAATTTTTAATTTGAGGATAATCCTCTAGAAATTTACGAAAAAAAATGTTTGAGTCATATCCAAAAAATTCTTTGGATGTGGCTCATGGTTTCAACTACCAATTCTCCTTACTACATCCTTTTGATTCAGAGACATGTTATTCTTCCAATAGTCTTCAATTAGTGATCTCAATGCTTCAACCACTAGTTTATCTTTTTGTGGTAATCTCCTTGAAAATGCCCATAATTCAGTGGAATTAGTGTCCTCAATTCTTTGGCACCTTTAAATGACTCTTGATAAAGTTTTTTTATTAGTTCTCAATTGTTGACTCGTATTTCTAATGAGATGAGCTTTCCTCGTTTGATTAATTACTATTGTCGATGTAATGACACATGTGACATTACTATCTTTTGAGTGTGAGGTCTTGCCCACACTCTCATATGCATATATTAGATTATTCGCAATAGTTTTTTCACTTGAAGGATCCGATGTTCTCAACCCAAGAGTCTTCAGGATGGACCTATACTTTATACTTCAGATTATTTCAATAAATAATTGACATCTTGTAGTCTCATTTAAATTTTCAAAGAAAAATCTCCAAATCTTATGAGCATATCTTGTACAAGTTCGTTGTGGAATCTTACCTTCCATTGGCTGCAAAATATTCTCATCAATATTAATAAAAAACTTTGGCTTTCTATGCAAAATTCTAGGTGGTGTTCTCATAGGTAAATTCATCTCAACATTAGGAATTTCATCAATATTTAAATGAGATAGGCTAGATGGCATAACATCATTCGAGGATGGAATAAATGACGTTCCTTGAGGTTGAGATGGGAATGATGGCATACCTCCTTCCTCAAATGTGAGTGATGATGTGCTCTTAACTTGAGATGTGGTATATGGTGTCCCTCCATATTCACTTGTGTTAGATGGTGTCCCTCCATATTCACTTGCGGTAGAGGGTGTGTATCCAACAACTGTATTCAAATCTCTCTTAGCACAAAGGTTTCACATTCATTGACTTTGTGCCTCCAATTACATTTCTCTTCTTGATGGTTGAGGTTCCTCTTCATTTGGCATGTCTTTGTCAATCGTTTCCAATTTATTCTTCTCACGATGTTCCCTCATCCATGCTACTTTCTTTGCATTCTTAGCTTCTATCTCTTCCTGTGTTGGTTTAATCCTTGATTGTTTCCTCGACATGACAAATAATTTTATTTGTAGCATGATAAAGAGACAAATACTAGTTCATAAAAATGAATCCATACAAATAAATGAATTATATGTCATTCAACCCTTCATACAAAATACTTACAATCATCCTATAGAAGAGTATTTCTAGCATAGACAAAGCTCACATGAATTTTTTTATGGAATGCCTTAAAGAAATGTGGTCTTGTGGAATGCCATGATTGCAAGATAGGCACAAAATGGAAGAATGGACGAGGCATGTGAATTTTTTGACAACAAGGCATGTGAATTGTTTGACACAATGTTTTGGTAGACATGTATGCAAAATGTGGTAGCATAGACAAGCTCATGAGCTCACTAAAATTGACAAGCTAGTGGGTTGTTTGAAAAATGCCTCATAAAATGGGGTCACACGGTGATGTACAAGCTAGTGATCTCACTAGATTTTCAAAGCTCACATGATTTTTTTGATGGAATGCCTTAAAGAAATGTGGTCTAGTAGAATTACATGATTTCAAGATAAGCACATAATGGAAGCATGGAAAAGGCATGTGAATTGTTTGACACGATGATGCACAAGCTAGTGAGCTCACTAGCTTGTCAAAACTCACATGAATTTTTTGATGGAATGCCTTAAACAAATGTGGTCTAGTGGAATTCCATGGTTGTAAGATAGGTACAAAATGGAAGCATGGAGAAGGCATGTGAATTGTTTGATAAAATTTTTTAGTAGGAATGTATGGAAAATTTGGTAGTATAGACAAGCCAGTGGGTTGTTTGAAAAAATGCCTCATAGAAATGGGGTCTCACGGTGATGTACACCATGATGAAATGGGGTCTCATGGTAATGTATACCATGAGACCCCATTTCTATGAGGAATTTTTTCAAACAACCCACTACCTTGTCAGTGCTACCACATTGACAAGCTAGTGGGTTGTTTGAAAAAAATCCTCATAGAAATGGGGTCTCACGGTGATGTGTAAGCTCACTATCTTGTCAAAGCTAACATGATTTTTTTGATGGAATTCTGTAAAGAAATGTGGTCTCGTGGAATGCCATGATTGAAAGATAGTGACAAAATGGAACCTTGGAATGGGGTATGAAATCTATCAAAACATGAAATGTTGTCTCATGAAATGCCATGATCGCAAGATAAACATAAAATGTATTTTTTAAAAGACATTACAAAATTTCAAGAAGATATAATTGGATTGAGTATAAATCCAAATTCCACAACTTTTGTCTTGAAATCCTACCTTTGGAACAAGGTATCCAGGCATCAATCAGATCATTGAAAGAAAGGGGGATTGTTTGACAAAATGTTTTGGTAGATATGTATGGAAAATTTGGTAGGATAGACAAGGCAATCAATTGTTTGAAAAAATGCCTCAAAGAAATTTGGTCTCAAATAAATGTGGTTTGATGGTGATGTGAGCTGTTTGAAAAAATTCCTCAAATAAATGTGGTCTAATGGGTGATCTCATGGTGATGAGTTGTTTGAAAAAATGCCTCAAATAAATGTGGTCTCATGATGATGTGCATCACCATGAGACCACATTTCTTTGAGGCATTTTTTCAAACAACTGATTTCCTTGTCTTTGTTGTTTTATAAAATGCTTTGGTAGACATGTATGAAAAAATTGGTAGCATAGACAAGGAAATCAACTGCTTTGGTAGAATTGTTTGACAAAATGCCTCAATGAGATATGTCCTGGAAAGGGGTATGCACATCCATAGAAAAGGATTGAGAAATGATGTACATTATATTACATACTTATAAACACTCTCATATATATGTGTATATAAAATGTAGAAGCATACACAAGGCAGGTCAATTGGTTTAACAAAATGCCTCAAAGAGATGTGGTTTAAAATGTAATTG
>VDFB02024829.1:0-28843 GCA_007258455.2 Sequoia sempervirens
TTGGATAGATAAAAGCTAGATTAGTCGTAGTTGAAATCTGCAGAAACCAGAGAAAAAGCTTAGCTACGGCGCATTGTGTTTGTGCACCCTTGTGTCCTGCCGCTGAAGCATAAAAAGATAGGAACTTTAGTTAACATTTCCCTTCCCTACACATTGCTCCCAGTAGAGAGGGACTTCTCCTCTTTAAATAACGAAGAAGTGTTGTAAAACATTTGAAATAGCTGAACGTTTACAGTCAGCACTCCAGAGGTGCTAATTTAAACGCCAACAAACTGAAAGTAAACGAAAGGTGAACTTTAATGTAAAGTATACCTCCAAAATAGACATCCATGTTTAGTGGAGATCTGAGATCCACAAATTATGGAAGTCAATTAGACATCCTTAATCAGTATACTTTAAAATGTGGAATCCCTCAAGCCAAATGGAATCTCGGCTAGCTTTGCTAGAAGGAGGAATATGGGACCTATGAATGCCCGAAGTGTGAGACTGTGCTGGAGTGGCATCTCTCGGTGGTGAGTCCAAGTCGATGGGGACTTGCAACTGCTATGATGGTGGTGATGTAGGCGGTTCTATTTCTATTATAGGCACCGTTTCTACTGTTGCTTCTTCTGTTGTTGGCTCTGCCTCTTCTGCTACTGGTTCTAGGGCAGTTGTTGCTTCTTCTACAACTATTTCTATTACTGGCTTTGGGGCAGCAATACCCATGACTATTTCGGGACTATGTGTGGCTGTCTCCACATGTATCCCCTGTGTTCTTGGCCTTGTATGCTTTGACATCCTCATCCCTTGGGGAGGATTGCACCACTACTTCTGCCTTGGCTTCTTTCTTGACATGGAAGGTGGTGTAGACTAAACCTGTGGCGGCTCTATTATGGGAGGTACCGCCCTCCTTATCTTCTTGCTGTCGAAGTAGAGTTGACTATTTCTAACAACTCTACTCGTCCTCTCCTCTATAGATGGGTTATCTTTTGCATACCAATCCACTTTTGGGAGTGGTTGCCCGTCAACTGAATCTACGAAGAATGAGGGGAGAATGACTTCCCTTTCATCGTCAGATAAGCCGTCGATGTCTTCTGAAATAAAGTCAGCAATTTGCGAGAGCCTGAACCTACTGTAATTCCTTCTTCGCACTGCAAACTCATCGTCACAATTGACCCAGTAATCTTCCATAGAAGATTCATGTGATGAGTGTTGCTCGAGATGCATTGCATAGAGCCCTGTGGGATCATATGACCTCCCAATGAGGTACTTGAGATTAAGCCTCACCATTTCCTGACTCATCAACTTGGCATCTGCCACTGACCTACATCTATAGAGTCCCATTTCAACGAGAAAGTTCACAGCTGTCTTCTTCTTTAAGCGCAAGTGAATGTGAACTTCAAATAACTGCCTTAGGAATTCCATGAAGACTACCCAATCTGAAGGGTATCATGGCATCATGGCGGGGTGACCAATGTAGCCATACAGGCGTATGTAGGAGAATGTAGGGAATTGGATAAACCAATCTGCCCAATCTACCATTGCTTCTCTGGCTATTTTGTGAAAAATGTATGTGCATCTCATGGTCTAGATCTCGAACGGTGTGCATGATGAAGAGGTCACTTGTCTTTCTAAAGTGCCGCTTTGTCTGAGTAAACTCAAGACGTGTAAAGTGTTCATGAACCTTCTACACACCTAAGGTTCCCACATTGTTTAATAACCTGAACTCACCTTGGAAGGCAATCAGGTACACCAGGTAAGAACACATGTGGAACCTATAAGCCTCTAAAAACCCGGTAATCTGTTGGTTGAGTGTATCACTAATCAAAGTGGCCTAGTCGTAATGTTCCCTCTTGCTGATGATTTTTGCAATGACATAATACATCCACGACTGAAATTGATTGTCATCTGTCCAGTGATTTTGCTAAGTAAAGTGATTAACACTACATACTCATCTTTGCATTCTCCTCATCCAACCAACTTAGGCAAGTTAGCCTTTTTCACTTTCAGCCATTTTTCTGCCATTATTCCTTGGCATTTGTCCTTGGTTGCTTCAAATTCCTTGTCACATTCAGTCACTGATATGACCCTGCTAGTAGGGCATGGTGGAATATCAAAACACTTTTCTATATCCTTGGGCTTTAGACTGCATATTATCCTCCCATCAACTGATCTGATTTCTCTTGTGGTAGGATTGTAATGCTTAATACAAGTAATTACAAGTTCTACACTCTATAATGTGAGGGGGATGGATGCAGCTTGAAGCAACCCGAACTCTTCTATGTTCTACAACGTGATCTGATTTATGCCCTCCAACTCTTCTAGATCAACCACTGGGCTTACTTGATGCAAGTTCGTGTCAGTCGTTTTCAGGTAATCATGGTACAAGGTCGTCTTGGTCTTGTATTGTATCTGAGAGTACTGCATCCTGAATAACTTAAAGATTGACTGCACACTTGACCCTGTTTTGACAATTTTCAAAAACCCCTGAAAATAGTGCCCTGTCAAGAATTATTTTTTTGGAAAAAGTTTGGCACATAGGTTTTGTTCGTGCTTCAATGTTGAACAAACCCAATTCCTTAGAATTTTGATTCTGAAACTTTTTTGGAAAAACCCCCAAAAATAAGGGCAGCAAGTTTGTTGATTCTGGAAAATCTGACTAGATGGATTTCTCTGAAAAATTATTCTAAATCTACCCAGTTGATCAGATCTGTGGTAACCTGCTGATTTGTGTGACATGCAAGAATACCTAAGACAAGAAAAAAGGAAGTAGATAGAAAATGGATTGGAAGTTTTTAATCTGACTCCATGAGAAAATTTGTCTTTGAATCTAGCCTCTGATTAGAAAACTTCTTATGCCTCTGATCTTCAAGAAATATCGAAGAACGAACAAAAACCTTGGTCAGATCCAAAAATGGTGTCCTTGAGAGCTTATTGCTGTTCTTGATCATCAACCTGCAAAGAAATAATGAAGAGGGACGCCTAGATCTTCTTTATATAGACTCAAGCCTGAATCCTTGAAGTTTGGGAGCCTAACTCATGATCTAAAGCTGATTTGGCTTGATCTGGAGTTCAAAAGATAGGTATCCACTGATTGTGGGGTGAATTGGCCAAGTTTGCCTCCAAAATATCTCATTTGGTCAACAAAACATGCCTTTGACCTTTTTGGGCGTCCCTTTTGAGGTTGAGTCCTCTTTTCATCATTTTTTATGTTGAATGATCTATGTTTGATCCCTGCTCCAGATTGATCAGACGATGCTGAGCAGTTGCTGGTACATTTACTGTCGAGCTGGATCTAAGCTGAAGAGAAGTGCCTGGGAGGTATTAAGCCAAAAATTTGAGTTTGTGGCCCTAAAAGGAAGGGCGCCTTTCTCAAGAAAGGGCACTTTCTTCTTTTCCTTAGTCATTTTTAATGTCTGTTCTTTCAATCTCTTTATCCTAACCTCCTATGCTTTGATTCGGAATCTCCATTGATCAAAGAGTCGGATGGTCTTGTTTGTTATCTCATCAGGTAACCAGCTCTAGTCCTCAAAAGATGACTGGAGTTTGAATTCACAGAAGTCAGTTGAAGGTTCCTTAATTCAAGGGCGCCCTTCACTGAAAAGGGTGCTTTTGCTTTCTTGCACAGTGATTTTCATCCTGAAAGATGCTCCAATTTGATCTTGATTATCTAGTGATTGACTTGTCAAATGTTCTTGCTTGCAGTTACGTTGTCGAGATTGACCCAGACTGAGAAAACTGTCTTGGGAGGCCTTCTGACATTTGATAGCATTTGGAGGTTCAAAAAGGAGGGCACCTTTTCCACCTTGATCATCATTTCGATAGCCATTTCTGATGTCTTCGTCAACTGCCTCTTTTCACTCTGCTAACAGCTGTCGGTGATTACTTCGTCAAATGATCTTGATGATTGTTTCGTTGTTGAGCCAACAGGAGAACGCCGAGGACGACTGCCTTAGATGATTCAACAGGCTGTATTTGACCCTTTGAGAATCAAGGGCGCCCCTCTCTGAAAAAGGCTCTTTTTGCATCATGAACTGATTTCTCCTTCGTAACATTTCTAGAGTTAGTCAAATTTTGACCATTTTTAGTTTCAGAAATCTCCTTCGTCAAAGATCACCATTTTGGACCTTTTTTGCCATGGTTGCATCATTGAAGCTTTTGAAGCTTAGCTTTTAGCACCTGGTACTGGCCAATCTGCCATTAATGGCTGCGGAGCTCCTATCTTTGTTCCTGAAAAATAGAAATAGACCCACCAGAGTAAAATGTGTCTTTTGACGATTCTGACTTGATCAGTGTGATCGTGAAGTCTTTTAATCCTATCAAAATCATTTTCAATCATTTATGGGAAGGTCCTATTTTCGGGGGTTTCCCTGAAAATAGGGGCATAAAACCCTAATTTTCCATTTTTCAGAATTTTGCACGTGTTCCTTGACAGAAACCGACAAAGCCCCTATGTTTGGTTTGACCTAAAACAGACTTTGGATGGCATTTTAACATGATTTAGCTCAATTTATACAGAATGACAAAAAAAATAAAATTGGGTACAACAAACATCTAGTGATTGTTGATCTTCCTCGAAGCCTAGAAAAACTCAACTACGCATTGGAAAATCTATAATTAAGGCTTGTATGTGAGAAATCAAATCATTGTTGTTTGAAATTATTGTAGGTTTATGTTCTTTGTAGGAGAAATAATGGAAGTAGAAGGCAAGATTGCCCACTTGCTATATTTGTTTGTTAGTGATAAAGGAGGCTAGTGAAGGCGAATTGCCACTACCAAAGATATTGGTTTTTCCACCACATTAGGTTTTCCAAGGTAAATCCGCATGTTGTTTCTTTGAGTATTGTTTTTATAGCACATTAAAATTTTCTCTAAATAACTTGCACATTCATTTGCAAGAAAAGAGAAAGTAGTTGAATTTGTCATGTCCTCTTCTCAAGAATGAAGGATTTAATTGAAGACCCATAGCCTATCTCTATTTCTTGTAGACTAGGGGACATGGTAAGGGAATTGAATTCGTAATAACATTGTAAATTGGGCCCAATCATTGTTTAAAATGGCAATTTAAGTGTTATTATTGAAGGATTTCTAAATGGGACATTACGAGGCATATGGATTTATTTATTTAAAAAGCACTTTTTAAAATTTCACTTAGAGGGAAAAAGTGAAATATTAAGGGGTCCAAAATGAGGCGCATACATAGGAAAAGCAAGTGCTCAAATTGAGATATCCATCTTATCATTATTGAATTCAAATTCTCAAATATTGAGCAATCATGGATCGAAACCTTATGTGAAATTTGGAGGACAAAAATCCTCTTGGTTTCAATTTAGATTTGGGGACAAAAACCCTCCTATCCCATTAGTGGTGATTCCATTTTGGAATCACAATTGGGCTTATTGTAATGCCTACTTCGGCTGGAACAATTTCATGTTGCAAGGAAATCAGTATTTTGCCAAGTTGTTGGATTTTTTAATGTGTCAACAGCAACACCTAATTTGGTGATTTATAATATTTATATTTTAGTATTTTCAATTTTTAGTAGGTTTATACACTCCCAACCACTGTTGTACAACCTATGTTCTAGCCACTTGCAATTGAGAGCTTGTTGTATAGTTTGGGAAGGGTTTGGTGGTTGTTTGTGCTCTTTCACTAGGCTGCACCAAGTCTGACTACAACATTTCTCTTAGGCATGGTCGCATAGTTTGTGAGAGGATTGTTGTACTTTGCATGCATCAAATTTTCAATTTATAGTTCCTTGTTTTACATCTTTAGTAACTGCTTTTATTGTTAATTATTCATTGTTTTTTACACATTAAATGTTGTTAATCATTAGTTGAATTACGATTTTTAGTGTTTGATACAATCTGAATTTGGCTGTTATTACGGACAAAATTGCCTTCTAACACCAATTTCACTATTACTGATTAAGGGTTTCCCTGGCCAATTAAATTTGATTTTTTTGTTTAATATTACAAGGTTTTAATTAATTATTAATCACTGTCATTTCTGGGGCAGATTTGAAGTATAATTATGTGGTAGTATTTGACAATCGTTTATTGAGTGATGTTGAATCGAATTCTGAAAATTTATTATGGTAGCATAGGATTTACCATAGTTGCAACACTCGCCAAAAATTCGGCGAGTTAACAAAAACTTGCAAGTTTTTTTGGCTAGCGAGTTTTCTAGGCAATTGTATGCTGAAAAAACTCGTCGTACTTTCTAGAAAAACTCGCCATACTTTTGGCGATTTTTTCCAGGAAGTATGAAGAGTTTTTGAAAAAAACTTGTACGATCTAGAAAATGCCCAAGCAACCGGCTAAAAAGGCATTTTGAGTTATTTTTTTCATTCATTTGCGTGCTCTGCTTTAGAAAAAACACTAAAATGATGTGTTCCATGAAGGTTTGTGTGGCTTTGATGGTCTTAATTTGGGTTTTATTGTTAATGCAAAATGATGTACACCATGAAGGTTCGTGTGGTTTTGGAGGTCTTAATTTGGGCTTAGTGGCAGGGGCTCTGCCCCTCGGGAGCGCGCCCAGGGCGTTGCCCCTCGACCCCGCTGGGGGTGCTGCCCCCAAACCCCCGCAAGGAGCGTTGCCCCTTGACCCCAGTGGGGGCACTTGAGATTCTCGGTTCTCCTATGCCGTAGGTATCCGACATGGTCACCAAACGGAGCCTAATGTTGTACCCAAAATAAATTTTTGGCATTCTATGAAATTGAGCTAAATCGTGTAAAAATGTCGTCAAAAGTTTGTTTTAGGTCAAACCAAACATAGGGTTTTTGTGGGTTTTTGTTAAGGAACATATGGTTAAAATTTTGAAAATCCCTATTTTTAGGGAAATTCCCCGAAAATAGGACCTTCACGGAAACAGATGAAAATGATTTTGATAGGATTATTCGACTTCACGATCACACTAATCAAGTTAGAATCATCAAAAGACATGTTTAACTCTAGTGGGTATGTTTTCATTTTTCAGAAGAAAAGTTAGGAGCTCCACAGCCATTAATGGCAGATTGGCTAGTACCAAGTGTTGAAGGCTAAGCTTCAAAAGCTTCAACGAAGAATCCATGGCGAAAATGCTTGAAAATATGCTCTGCGACGGAGGGGATTCTCAAAAGTGAAAAATGCTGAAAAATTGGTTAAGTCTAGAGAATGCACGCCTTGCTACCAAGAGGAGGTTATGCAGTCAAATGACTTAGTCAATGAAATATGCCCCTTAATTTTGTTCCAAGAATTTTCACAACACAATCAACACTACGCCAAATGAATTAGCGTTAGCTCCAAAATTGAAAACCAATTTAGAATGATCTCAACGCCAAGAATGCACACTCAATCCCAATGAAGGAGAGGTGTTGTCATATGGTGGAGATAACTAACCAATAACTAAAATGAAATTACAATTGAATGGAGCTAGGCGGTGAACCAGCCATGAAAGAATTTCGCACTTCCACTAAATCAATGAGGGGAAAGAGATTACAAAACAAACTAATTCATCCGATGCGGCGGGCATCCACTCGTGAGTGAGAATTCACCACTTTTCAGTGGGTACAAATGAGACAATTAACAAGTTCTTTTTCCACTATCATAATTAATATGATCTTCATAGTTGCATCATCATAGGGCAACTGGGGAATTACAATTCTTATTATCTCCATGAAACAAGAAGAAATCAGTGGCTTGGTTTCTTCATCAGGATGCCCCAACCAATAGGGTTGATTCAAAGAATTCACTACAGGAGCTAGTGCCAACTCCATTTTCTCTGAAGGTGATGGCTTCACTTGTCTCAAACATTGTTCTAACAAATAAAGAATGTTCTCTTCATTTTCTGTCATGTCCCCATTTTCGCAAGCATCAGAGTTCGTAAGGATTAGCCTATCATTTGACCCTCGTAGGCTAACAATTATAGATAGAGGGTCTCGTGTGGCAATTACTCGGTGATTAGAGACATTACTCTTCAGCCGGATTCAGGTTTTGGCCTTTGCACAGGTTATTTGACTCAGATTGGCACACTTACTATTTATAGTAAGTTACTATTTTGGGAGAGTCAGGGTTCCTATTAATAGAAAGACACCTGAGCAGAGCGTATTGGCAGTGTCGACCTTGATTGGGCCTTTGTAGCTGTTTCTAGACTCAGTTTCACATACTTACTATTTATAGTAAGTCACTGTTCAGGGTTTCTATTTTTAGACGGGTATCCAATCACATGGAGAACAAGGAGAGTCGACTCCTGGCTCAGACGGCTTAGCAATCAGACAAGTACATCAAGAGATATTAAAGTTTAAGTGACTTAAGTGATTTATTTAATATTTTAATATTATTATAAAGTTATAAAGTAACTTTATAATAATAAAGTCACTTTAATATAATAAAGTGCGTTAAGTGAATAATTTAATGTGGGAATAAATCTTTTATCCCACATTGGCCAAGAAGGTGTTTGAGCTCTCCTAAAGAAAGAATAAAAAGAGAGGTAAGAGCTCATTCTCGGCATCCAGTTGATGAATATTATTTTGATTGATTTTTATTGTGGAGCCTAGGGCTTTCGCAATTTTCTTCTTTGATCATAGGAAACGAAAACTTCCTATTGATAGCATAACTGAGGGAGTGAAAGATCTCTTGAAGGGTTGCAATTAAGGAGAGGATAATTCAGTCATTTCAGTTGTGCTTTATCGGAGAAGAATCATAGAAGGTTTTACAAGAGTTTACATTGCAAATCAAAAGTTAATGCACTGCTGCTACAGGGGCGTGAACAGTGTCGCGCTACAGTGTTGGGCATTCATTATTGCGGATTCTGAGCATTTGTTGGGTTCACAGTGGTCTATGGAGCTAGGCATAGCCTTTACAAAGTGAATCAATTGCAAAGGAGGCATCTTGAGTTGTTGTTCATACATTATGGGCAGTCTTGATTCCATTTCATGCACTTCTAGATTGAGGGCGTTGCTACTACAGGTCTGAGTATGTGATAACTAAACTTATGGTCCTTCTACACTCAGAAAATCCTCTGTCATTTAAGGTTATAGGTATTTGTAATCAGAAATCAGACTATTTAATACTGCTGTTTGTATTTATTGCCATTCTCTCAGTCCTACAGTCAGTTCTGAGTAACGTTTGACTGTAAATCAAAACATTTGGTGTTTATTGTGTATCTCTGAGAGTCAGTTTATCATTGCTATGCTCTATGTAATCTCAAGCAATCATTGTGATCAGTCTGAATGGTATTTTCTGAGTATGCCAAATTCTGATATGAACTTCTGAGCAGCAATATATAATAGAATCAGTCATTGCCTTAGTCTGAAGTTCACATTTAGTGCTGTCACATCAAGTATGGGGAGTAAAATGTAATGATACTATGCTAAATATTGATCATATTGATATCTATGGCTAGTCTGTAAGTTGTTGCACTTCCTTGGGCATTGTTTGTAATGTTTCAACTGCAAATATAAACTCAGATGGTAACACAGAGGTTTGATATAGCATTTGGCATGAGTGTCCTGCCTATTTATTGATTATTCTGGGGTTGTCCAAGTCTGATATTAATTTCTGAGTGGTTATATTGTATAAATTCAGTCCTATATGAGTTTGGAATGACTTGGTTATGACCCTCAGATTTGCTTTGCTTTATATATTAAATGACAATCTAATACATACATATATTTGATGAAGTTGCAATCTATCAAACGAAAAATATTTAGCAAAATCAGAAAGTTAATTGTTCCATCAAGGGTGGGACATTACATTTTCTCTTGACTGAAATTCTTTGTCAAGTCTCTTTCCAGCCATATAGAGAGTCTCTTCCAACTTCATCTTTTCTTCATTAGCCATGCCTAACTGCAAACTTCAAAATTGAACTCAAACTGCCCACAAGTTTAATAACTGTCGATTTTATGCACGATAATCAAAACATACGCGCAAAGAATTATCTTTCTTCTTTACAAGCACTACAGCTAGAGCAAAATGAGTTTCTCGGTTCCTCAAAAGCACTAAAAAAGCATCAATCTCAGGCCATTGAAACTGAACTCTGGGCTGACCTCTGGTGAAGAATCTAATTCCTCTGTCACTCATCTATCAAATGAATCTGTCTTTCTCACAGGATGGCAAGATCTTTTGCTCTGATACCACTGAAATATGCCCCTTAATTTTTTTCCAAGAATTTTCACAACACAATCAACACTACGCCAAATGAATCAGTATTAGCTCCAAAATTGAAAACCAATTTAAAATGATCTCAATGCCAAGAATGCACACTCAATCCCAATGAAGGAGAGATGTTGTCATATGGTGGAGATAACTAACCAATAACTGAAATAAAATTACAATTGAATGGAGCTAGGCGGTGACCAGCCATGAAAGAATTCCACACTTCCACTAAATCAGTGGGGGGAAAGAGATTACAAAACAAACTAATTCATCCATTGTTGCGGGCATCCACTCATTAGTGGGGATTCGCCACTTGAACAGTGGGTGAGAGATGTACATACAACATTAATTTCCTCCACATTGGCGGTAAACCATCCAGGGGTTAAAGTGTTTGCATTAGAATTCACAAGTAAATGCAGTAATAACAATGACTGGATTAGTACTACTAATTCACAACCTTACAATGAAACAAATCTGCAATTTACAAGTATTACAATGATAAAACCAATGCAAATAATTGAAGGATGATTCTTCCAACTTCTGAACCTCTCAAATACTGAATTACAAGCCAAATTCTGAACTTACGGAAATCTGATAACAATAACCAGCAAACTGAAAATGTCTAACCAGCAAACTGTAAACCACTAAAATGCTCACAACACTTTCAAAATACCTCCAAATGCTCTAAAATGAATTGCAAATGCATATGAGGAAGGTGCCCAACTCCTAACCAAGAAACTGCATCAAAAGCTCAACAATTAATTGTGCACGAATCCCAAGACACCTCCAGCATGGTACGGCCTCCCAAGAGGGGCGAACTTCAATAAAAAATTGGAGACTTTGAATTAAAATCTGCAAATGCATAAGTAGGGTCGCCTCTAGCATAGGAATCGATAGAACCAATACCCATAAGCTAAATAAATTCACACCAAAAGTTGTAAATGAAAACTTGATTCAGCCTGTCATAAACCAATAAACACAAAACTGATAAAAATCACCAATTCCTTCACTTTGATGCTCAATATGCACTTTTGAATGAAGCACACTCCCAATAGACCATCTAGGGAACCATAGTTTCAAGCCCGAAGAATGGAGTAAATTTGCTAAACTTTCCCTTAGCCGGATTTTGGATTTCAAACCAGCAGCATAACTTTACAATATTTTCCAAAGATGAGAATGAATGAGCAGGACCTCAATAAATAAGCTTCAAATGGCAAATGAAACACTCTGAATTCCAAGAAGTCGAATCACTTCAACTTCCAAAAGGGACGCCACTTCAACCATTCACTTTATTTTGAAATAATAAAATATTATTCATCTTCCCTTTTGGTGTCCATTTCAAAATGCAACAATAAAGCATTTTTTAAATCATTAAATGCTCAACTTGACCCCTTAATGTCCCCTCTTTAAAACAACTTGAAGTCATCAAGACTAGGCGTGGGGTACAACTTAAAAACATGAAATTGACTAAGTATAAAACTCAGTCCAAGGAGATAACCAAAACCAACGCCAATACTGAAACTGATGGATTGCCAAAAATAGCATGATGACTTGAGCTGAATTGCTAATGATGTCATTGCCAAAATTAGACTTACTAAGAATAGCCAATGCCAAAAATAGTAAGTTCACCTCAAAACCAACAGAAAGCTGAACTGAGCTGGAAGTAAGACTTACTGAAAGTGGAAACCCTAAATTTGCACATCTGAGTAGCCTACGGATTTTCGGAAATAGGCTAAACCCAAATGAAGAGCATAGGGCTAAATTGGGGACATTACAGTCAATTTCCCAACACTCGTACACGCAGCATGGTGAAGGTGATTGCCAAAATGCTCGCATTCGCATCGTCAACGACAGCGCTCGAATCAGTCAAGCTACATGGCGAATGTGAGACGTGAAGAGATTTTTGAAACTGGAAAAGGCCAAAATTTGGCTAACTCTGGAAAGGCTACCAAGGAGAAGTTAGTTCAAAATGCTAAAAAAATGCCTTTACTAAAGAAGGGCGCCCTTGAATCTCAAGGGCCAAATGCAGTCACTTGATTCCTTCGATACAGTCATCCTCTATGTTTTCCTACTGGCTCAACAATGAAACATTCGACAAGATCATCTGATAAAGTGATCACCGGAAAATGTCAACAGAAGGCGAAGAGGCTCTTATAAAGAACATCCAAAAACGACGACTTAGCATGGAGAAGGCGCCCTTGCTAAAGAAAAGTGCCCTTGAATGGGGTGATGAAGATGTCACCTGTTGAGAAATGTTGTCTTCGTGAATTCTATCCAACTCCGGTCCAGTTTCACAATGAATCCATCAGCAAACCTGCAAGATGAGCCAAACAATTGCAGTGATTGATCAACTGAGGAGGCAATCAAGCAAAAAACGCCAGAAAAGGAGACCGAAGGAAGAACACTGAAAAATGTGCCAAGTATCAAGAAAAAGGTGCCCTTGCTAAAGAAAGGCCCCCTTTCTTTTGGGCACTCAGATGCTGTCAAATGGCTGAAGGACCCCCAGGATGATCTTCTCCGTTTGGATCAACCTCGACAACGAAACCGTCAGCGAAGGATTTCGACAAGGCAATCATCTAACGACGGAGATCCAAATGAGGCAGTTTATAACTTTGAAATCACTGGTCAAGAAGTCAAAAGCGCTCGTACTGAAGAAATGCGCCCTTGCTCGTTGAGACTTTAAACTGACTTTCAAGGATTGAGACACCAACCATTCTTTTTAGAACTGAGTTGGTTACCTGACGAATCGTCAAGCAAGATTGTCCGACTCGTCAGTCAACGGGGATATCAAATCAAAGCACGAAAGGTCTAAATGGGGAAGTTGAAGAACAAACATTGAAAATTGACTAAGGCAAGTGCAAAAGTGCCCTTGCTGAAGAAAGGCGCCCAGTCTTCTGGAGCCTCAAACTCAGTTTTCCTGCTTAGCATCTCCTAGGCACATCTCTTCAACACAGAGCCAACTCAACAGTGAATCTATCAACAGCTGCTCAGGATCAACTGATCAATCTAGAGTGAGGATCGAACAGAGGCACTTCAGCATAAAAAAAAATGATAAAAAGTGTTCAATACTCAAGAAGGACGCCCAAAAAGTCAAAGAGATATTTGTTGACTTGAGTTAGAGATTTTGGAGGCAAACTTGGCCAAAACATCCCACAACGAGTGGAAATAATTTTTTAGAACTCCAGATCAAGCTAAATCAGTCTTCAATCATGAGTTGGCATCCAAACTTGATTGCTTCCACATGAATCACTATGTATCAAGCTTGGACATCATTATTCATTGTTTGTCTTTGCAGGTTGGAGTTCAAGAACAGTCATTTTCTCTCCAAGATGTCTTTTCAAGATCTGACAAAGGGGTTTTCATCGTTTTTCATATTTTTGAAGATCAGTTGCACAAAAGGACAATTTATCAGAGGTTGCATCAAAAGGCATAATTTTTCCAAGAAAGACAATCAATAACTTCCAATCTTCTTCTTGTCTTTTTCCTCTTTTCTTGTCTAAGATCTTCTTGCATGTTGTAGAAAACAACAGGCTATCATGGATCTGGCCAACTGGGTATGATTAGCACAATTTTCCAGCAAATCCCATCTCTTCAAATTTTCCAGAAACAACAAACTTGCTGCCCCTATTTTTAGGGGTTTTTCCGAAAAAGTCACGGAATCAAAAATCTAACGAACTGGGTTTGTTCAGCATTGAAGCACAAACAATACCCATGTGTCATATTTTTTCCGAAAAAATACTTCTCGACGGGTGGCTATTTTTAGGGGTTTTCAGAATTTGACTAAACATATCCATGTTTACAGTCAACGGTCGAGTTTTTCAAAATACAGTTCTCTCAAGTTGAAATCAAGACCAAAATGGTCCTACTTCACGACTTCCTGAAAATACTCAACACGGACATGCATCAAGTGAAGCCCGTAGTCAAGATGGATGCCTTGAAAGGCGTTAATGACATTACCGTTCAATGGATAGCCAAATACGAAAGGTAGTCATTCCAAACACAGAGCCGCCACCGATTACTACCACACTACCTTCCACATTCCATGTCAACAAAGCTGAATGATGCAGCTACAAAGAACGAATATCGAAAGCAATTTGCGAGAAACAGAAAAGTCGACGCCTGGTTAGAAGAACTGTTGACCAATGGAGGTGAGGTGTAAAGCACTCAAGAAGGACGTCCTACCCTCCAAATGGCATTTCTGGCACTTAAAGTTGACTTGATTCTTCCTTCCAAGTCAACTCAAAAAGACATTTAATGTGACTGAAGTTAACTTGATGCCCCTTTCCAAGTTAACTCCACGTCCCACAAATCATGCATGTCAGATCCCACTAATTGAGGATGTCTAATTGACTTTCATAATTTGTGGATTTCAGATCTCCACTAAACGTGGATGTCTATTTTGGAGGCACACTTTGTATTAAAGTTCACCTATAGTCTAGTTTCAGTCAACTGAAGTAGTTTTCAGTTGACTCTTTGTTTAGTTTCAATTAATTGAAGTAGATTTCCAGTTAACTGATTGCTCACCTAGTTTTAGACATAGGAATAAATCTTGTTGATTGGCAAGAATTGATTGTTAACTCAAGGAGACTTTAGGGTTTCCTACTCCTTTGAGTTCTATAAATAAGAGCCTTGGGCTCATTATTTGTTAACCTTTACTTACTATGCAAAATTGTTGTGCCATTGTTGCCACAAGTTTGAAAGTGATTATTTTTTCACTCTCGGATGAGAGTTAATTGGTTTGATGAGCAATTGTGCATGATTTAGTGCCTTTGCATGTCCCAATCTTTGTAACTCGTTGAAGAGATTTAAAGAAGAAAATTAGAAGGCGCTTGCATTTTGATCCAAAGATTTGAGTCCTTTCAACGTTTTGTGTTAAATAGCTTGTTGTTTCATTTCCCTCCTCGGACAGGGGTTCCTCCCCCTTGGATATTTGTTATCAAAAGTTATCGTGTGATGTTGTTCAATGGAGTGACTTTCAACCGATACTTTGGACAAGGGTTCCTCCTCCTTAGCAAGTTTGTCGGCCAAGTCATTGTAATTTGTTGTTTCTAGTAAGCTATTTCCTAGCCTATACCTCGGATAGGGGTTCCTCCTCATTGGCAAGTCAAAGATCAAACTTACCGTAAAAGAGTGTTTTCTTGTATAAAACCTTATCCCAGCGTATATCCGAGAGTTAAGAGCCTCGGCCATATTCTAAGGAGACAGTAGATTCAAGTGATCCAACCAATCCATTCCCACTCCTATGCCCTCATGCTTTGTTTATCTTGAGGAGATAGGATAGATTAAAAGCTAGTTTAGTCGTAGTTAAGATCTGTAGAAACTAGAGAAAATCTTAGCTATGGCGCATTGTGTTTGTGCACCCTTGTGTCCTGCCATTGAGTACAAAATGATAGGAACCTTAGTCTACTCTACCCTTTCTTACACATTACATCAGCAAAGAGAGATCTTCCTCTATAATCCGAAGGAGCAGTACTATAACACTTGCAATAGCTGGCCGTTTACAATAAGCACTCCAGAGGTGCTAATTTAAACGCCAACACAATTGCAGATCAAACAGAGGACAAAGGATGGAAGGTCAAAGTTAGGAAATTGAAAAACATCCAAAAAATGACTAAGTATGGAGAGTTTGAGCGCCCCAGGTAGCTAGGGGCGCCCAAGGATTTGAGTGCCTGAAAGTTGAAATTAGGGTTTGCAGTCTTCATAACATTCCTTCAAATTCCGGCAGGCTCTCCAATGAAATCAACAGTGAACTCGTCAAATTTTCCAATCATCAGATATTGCAGATCAAACAGGCAGAGAAAAGTCAAAAGAAAGACAAAAAAATTCTCAAAAAATTCTAACTCTGGAGATGGAAACTGGCTTCTTGAGGGCTGTATATCTATCCTAGTCAGCCACAATTTGTGACAAAGGTTAGCCTATCAATTCGATCCTAAGTAGGGCAGCCGGAGTGTCGCGGATACGCTCTGGAGCCGTTAACCGGTGTTTGGTAGCTCGTTTGCGGTTATTATCGGGTTAGACCTTGAGAATCTTCCGATAGAGCATTTTGGAAACTTTCTATTTTTAGAAGTTAGGTCGGCGGAGCTATTTGAGGCGAGGAGCTGAAAGTTCCGTATTCAGCTTTCGAGTCACGACCAGTTAGTGATTTGGTTGATTAGACGGAGAAATAAGGAGTATTTAATGGATTATTAAATATTTAATATTTTGACTTTATAATAAAGTCACTTTATTGAAATATTTAAATATTTACTTATTTGGCTTAATTATAAAGTATTTAATCGTACTTTATAATATATTATTAAAAGGTGACTTAATGAGTATTTATATTCATTAAAAAGGGGACGCCAATAATTAATTATTTCTCCTAAGTCAAAAGTGCGAATTAAATCATTAATTTAAATGATTATTTTAAAGGAGATTTGGGTCGAACTTTTCAAAGAGGATATATATTTCTTCTCAAGGCAAAATCGAACCATCTTGATTATTATTCAATTTTGTCTTCTTGCATCTGAGCTTTGGAGTTTGCAACCCTAGGGTTTCTGGCAGACGAACGTTTCTGGAGAACGAAAACTCTTCAGAGATCAGGCAGACTGAGGCTGTGAAATATCAGCTGAAGCTGGCACTTGGTGATTTCATCCAGAGATCACAGTTTGAGATTATTGAGTTTTTTTATTCAGTGAGAAGCAGAGAAAATCATCTTCCATTTGAGGCGACTTCAGCAGAGGGATTAATCAGTGATCTGGCATCTTTTCCTTGGAGTCCGTACCATTATTATTGCTGCTGCAGACAGGCCGTACTTCTGTACCTACAGGCCGTACTTTATTCCTTCAGAGATTTTCTTCTGGCTTTCAGATCCTGGCACTCAGTTCTAGGCGCTGGCTTTGTCTTGAGCATTTACTGGAGATCTTGCATTGCGTTTCAGAAGCTGGAGATTCATTATTGTTTCTGGCCGTACCATACTGTATTTATGACAGCCGCCACCAGGTTCTTTTGAAATTGATTCATTTACTGTTCATTTATCAACTTTTCATCTCTGTAAAAGTTCTATAAAAATAATGGAATAGTGCGCCTTTGTTCTCTGGCTTATTTGAGATTAATCTGTGAAGATTTGGAATTTATTTGAATTTATTATCATTTTTTTGAGAAAATCGTACCTTTTAGAATTTGCTTGAAAACCTTCAAAAATACAAAAAAACGAAATATTGCAAAAACGAACAAAAATCAATTAGGGTTTGAAACAGAGAACCATCAGGGTTCTGACAGTGGTGAACCCTAACAGTGATTGATTTTGTTGTAATTTGTGTATTAAATCTATAGCTAACACTTCAAGATCTAAAATTGACAGATTCAATAGTTAGAGTTTCAAATTATGGAAGTTGAAGATGGAGGATCTTCTGGAGGAGAGAGATCAATGGACTATGATATCTTCTTCAGCCAAACCCTCAAGTATGTCTAATGAAGACTAGGTAAAACTAGATAAGAAGGCTAGGAGTACAATTTGACTATGCCTATTGAATTTTGTGGTAATGAATGCGTCTGAGGAGCAGACAGAAAATTCATTGTGAAAGAAGATAGGTATGTTATATCAATCCAATAGTCTAGTTTAAAAACTTGTTTTAAAAAAAAAGAATTTGTATTCTATGAAAATGAGGGAGGAAGATTATGTAACTGATCACTTGAATAGATTTAATATAATTTTAAGTCAACTTGCATTAATAGGAGTCAAGATTGACAAAGAAAACAAATGCATTGTGTTACTTTGTTCCTTCCTAAATTTGTGGGATAACCTTGTAATGTCTATAAGCAGTAATGATACAACACTTAAACTAGAACATGCAATTGGCATTTTGTTTAAGTGAGGAAACTTAAAAAAAGTCCATGAGTGATAAATCTTCTAATGCCTTTGTGGTAAGAGGTGGTTCTAAGGAGAACAAAGGTAAGGAGAAGACAGGAGATAAAAATTCTAAGGGCAAGGACAAGTCTAAATCTCTAGGTAAGCCTAATGAAAAATATTGGGATTGTGGCAAGAAGGATCGCATAAAGAGGAATGTTAAGTCCACGAAGGATAATTCCTCTGATAAGTTCTCTAACACTAATGAGTACAATAGTGACGCATTTGTATCTGCTAATGTTGGTGATGATTCCTGGTTGATTGACTCAAGTGCTTCTATTCATACGAGACCTCATGAGGACTAGTACTCAAAGTACACCAAGAGTGATAAAGGGCAAGTGTTAGTGAAAACAACTCTTTGAAGCTGTTGGTCAAGGAAAAGTCAACTTTCGTAGATGGTAGAGTACAGATACTCTCAAATGTACTACATATACCAAGTTTAGCAAGAAACCTAATGTTTGTGTCTAAAATGGTGACTTAGGAATTCATGTAACTTTTGATGGAAAAGGTTGTTGATTAGGTAGAGGTAATTTGGTGCTTACAAAATGGGTGTGGCATGCTACTCTCTATAGGCTAGATGCATCAACATTATCTGTCTGTGTTAATGTTACTACATCTAAATCAAAGTTAATGCAGCAACTAAGGTTGGGTTATTTGAGTGAAAAAGGCTTAAGAACCTTGGATTATTTGAGAACCTTGTGTTCTGTGTAAACAAAATAGAGTGCAGTTCAACTCTAGAAGCACTTGAGCAAAGGAGATTTTGGAGGTGATACACAGCGATGTGTTTGCTCCTGTGGATATCCCATCCATTGGTAAGTCTCTGTACTATTTTTCATTCATTGATGATTATTTGAGGTATTCTTGGATATATTTTCTTAGGAAAAAGTTTAAGGTGTTTCTTAAGTTTAAGGAGCTCAAATCTCTTGTTGAGAATCAGACTGGTAAGAAATAGGTGCTTAGAAAAGATAATGATGATGAATTTTGCTCTCAAGAGTTTGATGTATTTTGTAAGCATGCTGGAATTGTGAAGCAAAGGACTACCCCATACACACCACAATAGAACAGAGTGGCTGAAAGGTTAAACAAAAACTTTCTTGATCAAGCCAGGAGTATGTTAAGCAGTGCAGGTCTAGGACAGGAGTTATAGGTGGAGGCTGTTAACACCACATGCTACTTGAAGAATAGGTCTCCTACTTCTGTGCTAAAAAACAAGGCACCCTATGAAGTGTGGACTTGAAGGAAACCTGTGGTGACACATTTGCAGGTATTTGGCTGTGAGGCGCTTGTTCAAAACGACAAACTATATGCAGTTGTTTAGGGGGGAGAAATTCAGTTGCTTAAAGAAACAAACAAGTATCTTTCAAATATTGCATTGCAGTATGAAACGCCAAAGTTTCATACCTATAAGCCAAACAAAGTGTACCGCAACACATGTAATCAAAAAAATGCCAAATAATTTGCATAGAGAACCAAAAAAACATACTCATGAAGCGCACAAGAAGGGAGTGGTTAGCAGTTTTGATTTGCACCTTTATATCGCCTGTAAGATTGGCAGTGGCATCTGCATATTTGAATGTCACAGGATGCCAACCTTGCCTTTCGCGTGCCTTCCCAGCCTTCCAGAGTGTGTATGTTACTGTACGGCGGTTAATTTCTCCTTCAAGCCCCTTCATCTGATTGTGTTCAAACAGAAAAAGTCAGATGTTGCAGATAATTCTGAATGTAAGAAAATCTTGAGTAACAATGTGAATACATAGGCTCCAACATCTATTTCTTTGTTTTAATAAATATTTGAGCTCCTAGCCAATAGATCATCTTCAGTTGCAACCATTTTGACATCGGGTGCTCTAAACAGCAAAGTGGTTGGTTTTACTTTTAACAATGCATAAACTTCTTCATAGCAACTACGAGCAAAGGGAAAAACAAAATGTGACTAATATATATCACGTTTGGTTGTTATTTAACAGTTAACAAACTAGCATGTCTGAATAATCTAAAGAACTCATCAGGTTAGTAATTTATAATTTTGCAAGCACTAGATAACAATATGACTCACTTCTTGTTTAAATTTAAACAAATCACCAATTTTGATTGTTAACAAGTTAACCACCAAAAGAATGACAATGAGAGGAAAAAACATGCTTACTGCTAGTAAAGTTTGCACATAATGTTCGTCCGGTATACAATTGTGAATTTTTGAGGTATCTGCAACCTGCCAATTAATAAAATGAAAAGAACCACAAGATTGGTCAGACAGATACTTAATGGGTAACTCCTACGTAAAAAATAATTAAAAAAATCACTCAAATCTTCAATAAAATGAAGGATTTTCTGAAAATGTATTGATATTTATAGAAAAATATGTCCACAAAAACAAATCCTTACTAGCATAAAATGTTATAAGTTATAACCAACAGAAACAACTACCATATGGTGATTCGAGGAAATTGCCATAAGACACAATATCACCAAAAATCGGCACCAATTAGAAAAAAGATCTATTAAAGATTTTAGATTTTCACAGTAAAAATAATATCATGTATCTGGATGCCACTGTGTAATTTTTACTTCTATATTTGAACCTGCAACTCTCCAACATCCATTTTCTCTAAAAAGAAGCAGAATCAAAAACAGTATTAACCTAGCCTTATTAATATTAAAGACGATATCTTCACAGTCCATAATAGTGCTTAAAATTGCTTCTGGAAGCAACTGCATTGAGACTTTTAGAAACACTACACGGTTACTTCCAGAAGCAATTTTAAGCACTGGCCTCATTTGTTAAGAATTATCTTACATTGCAACAAGTGTAGATGATTAAATAATGATTGTAATAACCACAAAAAAATCACACTGTCTGGAAGGATGTTTGAAAAGCCCAACTCTGTAGAGATAAAATGGATCATCAAAACAAAGAACTAATAAAAAACCACTGCTCCAAAGGAGACATCCAAAGTACACTCCAAATGATAACCATGGAAGATGAAAATTGAGAATGAATCAAAAATGACCCACAAAGCAGATATTGCTAGTTCCAGAACTGGTTTCATTAGCCCCCTTCTCTTTGATTCATTTTCAGTTCATTTCGCAAGGGGTCTTTATTTCACATGATTATTAATTTATTTGTGTAAATTGACAGTATTTTTTATTTACTTACAAAAGGCTACCCTTTTAAAGTTCATCCACTCTTGTTAGGGCATTTTTTATTATTAGAGTTCTTTTTACCACTACTTGTTATTGTAACTTGTACATTGACATCCCATTGACGAAATTTAGTCGTTTGTGGAAATTGATATGATAGATTGCTTTCTTTCTTTCTACCTAAAGAGGTTGGCATACCACTTACTCTAAAGATAAGTATTCTCCCAAAATGATGTAAAATAATGATCTGGCTTGCTTGACTTGCAACAAAGCCTTTATCAAAAATATAAAGCAATGATTTGATACAACACCAATTTTTCTATGTTCTGAACAAACCATTCAACTAGCAAATTTTATAAATTTCGTAATGTGTAAAAATTGAAGGAAATAAAAATCAGTTTGCTTACAATCGCCTCCTGTCTCCAGAATTCTGGAAGTGGTTTCCTCTGCATTAAACATTATGCAAAAGCATTATCATACATTTGAAATGTGAACTTCAAAAACATTTCAATTAACTGGTATTCGTTCTTTATTTTCTCACTAGCTTCATTATAATGATATATGCATAAAATAAACAAAACAGTACTGATAATTGATAAATCAAAATATGAGTCATCACAAATGATATATCACATAGGCTTATATTATCTATTCAAAAATAGAAAATAGTCAACGGTCCAAATCATCATTTGGTTTTCTTCAAGCGTATCCAAATCAACAATTGGTTCATTACATTCTTAGAGCTATTAAAGTAACATTGTAATATTTAGTTTATAATGGTCAATTAAATCTTTAGGATAGCCTTTACTTTAGGAATATTCTGTTATTTTTTAGATAAGTTCTTATTGTTTGCTTTATTAGTTGTCAATCTTATCCTTTACGAATAGATCTTTTGTAACTCTTATTTAAGGAGACTTTTGCTACTTTGTTAGTAACAAATATCTTGGTAATCATTCTATGTCTTATATTTTCTGTAATATGGTATCAGAACTCAGTTAGAGCCTCAGGATACATGACAGCGGATCATCTTAGGGACTGCTGTCGGTAGTGACAGATCAAAGAATCGCTGGTGAAACATAGAACATACCAAAAGATTTTTATACGGAATAGTACAATACTATGTGGATTCGTGCAAGGGTTTTTGGTCAATTTTGTTGTATGGTGAAAATCGCTATTGGTTTTTTTGTTAGAAATTGCAACCTGTTCTACTAAAAATCACACCTTTTTTGTTTTAGTAAAAAAATGACTTCATTTCTCTACAAAATTGCAGATTTATTTTGTAAAGATTGTGAGGTTTTTCAAAAAACTTGCACCTCATTTCTGATGAAATAGCGCAACATTTTCCTCTGAAAATCGTCTAGGGTTTCTAGAAAAATTGCAGCCAACAAGGTTTTATATGTTTTTGACGATTTTTTTAAAATCATGGGTTTTTTGGGGGAATTTCAAACTTGTGCAATGGATTTTTACCAGATTTTTGATGAATTTTTCCAAAATCGTGGGTTTTTTCTGCATTTTTCTGTGACAGCTAAGGTTTGGCAACAAATTTTTGAACGTTTTTTGGCCTTTTTTGGTAGATTTCAGTATTTTTTGCAATTTATTGTGACACGGCTAGGGTTTCTAGCCAATTTCAGACCTTTGGTGGGCATTGTTATCAGGATTTTGGCAATTTTCTGCTAAAATTGTGGATGTTGTTTGTTGCCTAGGGTTTTTCAAAATTGTCCTAAAAATTTATGTGGTCTTCTTTCAAGGCATAAGGTATCTTTATTTTTTATGCAACCTCAAATTGCGGGATGGAAGGCTTTGTAATGCCCTCTTTTGGTATAACCCTAATTCTTGCCCTAGAATCACAAGTTTAATGCAGTTATGGTTACAACTTAACAATTAAATGCTTTAAGCCGGATAAATCTTGGTTTATATGTTTTTGACAATTTTTTTTAAATTGTGGGTTTTTGGGGGGATTTCAAACTTGTGCAATGGATTTTTACCAGATTTTTGACGATTTTTTCCAAAATCGTGGGTTTCTTCTGCATTTTTCTGTGACAGCTAAGGTTTGGCGACAAATTTTTGAACGATTTTTGGCCTTATTTTGGTAGATTTCGGTATATTTTGCAATTTATTGTGACACGGATAGGGTTTCTAGCCAATTTCAGACCTTTGGTGGGCATTGTTATCAGGGTTTTGGCAATTTTCTGCTAAAATTGTGGATGTTGTTTGTTGCCTAGGGTTTTTCAAAATTGTCCTAAAAATTTATGTGGTCCTCTTTCAAGGCATAAGGTATCTTTATTTTTTATGCAACTTCAAATTGCGGGAGGGAAGGCATTGTAATGTCCCCTTTTGGTATAACCCTAATTCTTGCCCTAGAATCACAAGTTTAATGCAGTTATGGTTACAACTTAACAATTAAATGCTTTAAGCCGAATAAATCTTGATAGAGCATACCACAATGGTTATTAACACACCTTAACAATGGTTAATAAACACAAACTATGATAATAACAAAATACATCATTACATACAATAATCATTATAGAGCATACCACAATGGTTATTAACACATAAGACAGATATATTCACAACAGCAGTTGCAATAGTTACTAATTTTGTCCTTGAGTGGCAGATAACTAACTCAGATCTGCTCACTCGCCTTCAAATATTCTGTGATATTTGATGCCTGAATTATGAGTGTATTTTTGAAGATGTTTTCTGATCTAATATTCAGAAGATAATACTTCTTCTTGATTCCATCTCTGTCAAATAATATATATATATTAAATGCATATATATTTAAGTGCATGTCAATTACTGATTAAATCTGTAGTTGCTGCCTTTCTGTATGCAGATTTATTTCTGAATAATTCCCTTCATGATCCCCCTTGCAAATGATGTGTCTTCCCTCATATATCCAATTGTATGCCTTAGGAATGGAGGTGACTCTTCCCTATAATTAACTGCTGTCCCTTGCTCACAGCCTTTCAATAATTACCATTTATTGTCTTTTTATTTCTGATCACTGCCTTTTAACATATTAATATCTGCCCTTTAATTACTGCTTTTTCTACTGAACCGCTACCTTCCTTTATTTATGCCTTAATAAAATTGTTGCTTTGTTATCAATTGCTGCCATATAATCCTCTTCCATTACAAATTTGGGAGCCATTTATATAAACTTCTTTATAAGGTCGGCCCATACAGAAGAGCATAATTTAATTTATTAAAAGGAGTTGGTCAAGGAAAGAGTTGGCCAAATCTGGGCCATAATATTGGGTGCCAAAGGGTGGTCGTCCTGATAAAAAATAATAATTTATATTTTATTTGCCTTTTCAAACTACCAGGAGGGTCGGCCAGCATTTAGGAGATAAGGTGATTTGTTTATTGCAATTTTATTTATTGACGGGACATGATAGGCTTCATTACCCAACATCATGTTGGAAAGCAGCTAATGCTTCACTAGCAAGAATTACAACACCTAGAAACAACACATGCTCACAATCTTTGAGTACAGGTGCCTCGACAAGATTGTCCTTGGTACTAACACTCGACCAGTAGTTGTGGGTAAGGACCAGGACAAGTTTGATGAGCGTGATTGAGAAGTTGTTATGCTGATCAAGTTATCAATGACCAATGTAATGTTCCTTATTGGGATAATCCTAGTTTTACACCTACAAGCAATATTAATTATTCTAAAAACTGACATTAGTAATATTAAGTATCAAAATTTATGATAATATTCAAATCAATACATCAAAGCATCATTAATATTTAAATTAATAACATTATTAATATTTAGATCATAGCATATTCCTCATAGCAAATCACATTGTGAATTCCTTGAAAATGCTTGCAAATGGCAATATAAAGGTTGGTCATCCTTGAATTGCCTAGAGCATGGAAGGTGGGCCGCCTTTCCACCTGTCAGTCCACCTTGGAGGCTTGTCGTTCTCCTTGATCAAGCCCAAGAGCATGGAAGGTTGGTCATCCATTCCATCTCCGATTCAACTTGATAAGAGCATGAAGGTGGGTCGTCCTCCATCTCTCACGAACTTGGAAGGCTGATCGTCCTTCCCATTTGCAAGAAACTTCCACAAATTCAAAACTGATTTCTCAAGGAATTTGCTCGATTGTTGATGACTATGTACCTCTTGATGAATTAATAAATTTATCCTCAATGGCTGCAACAAATTATTTTCTGAATATTATTTATTGCTGCTCTCAATATATATTCTAAATTGATGTCTTCAATTTCTTTTCCTATTTCCTCTTGATTGATATTCTGAATGGATGCCCTCCAAATGATTTGCTCACTCTTTTTTATATCCTTAAATGAGGAGTCGTACCTCTTCATTGAGACTTTTACCTTTGCAAGGGATACATCCCTTCATAACTTTAGCGCTACCTTAAAACCTTTTTATTATTAATTATATGCTCTTTTTAGAATCACCCACCCATGTGATTGAACTATCTCTATCTCTTTATGTCTCCCTGCATCTCTCTCTCCCTCTTTATATTTAATTCGATATTGTCATTTTGACATTTTGATTTTGTACTTGTTTTGATATCATGCTACTCATTGTAATCATCTTTATGATCAGATATTTTTAATATCATATAATAGAAATCTTCCATTTGCCGATTCGACAATTTAAAATTTTATGTAGTATTGAGTATTCTAATTTCTAATTAGTAATTCGATATTGAAAACTTCAATGTTCAATGTTCAAGTATTTACTATTTAGTATTTCAATTTGGCATTTGCAATTTTGCTATTTTAATTCTTAATAGTCTTGTACATCTTTTCATAACTAGCATTTTAAGTACCATATGTATAGTATTTACTATTTCTAATTAGTAATTCGATATTGAAAACTTCAATGTTCAATGTTCAAGTAGTTACTATTTAGTATTTCAATTTGGCATTTGCAATTTTGCTATTTTACTTCTTAATAGTCTTGTACATCTTTTCATAACTAGCATTTTAAGTACCATATGTATAGTATATAGTATATACACCCCCCCACCACCGTCCCCAAATTGAGGCCCCTTTGTCCCCCCATCCCCGACGGTGGTGTAACTATGGAAATTTCTAAAAATAGAAAATTGCCATTTTTAGAAATTTTGACCTTTTTTGACTTTTGACGACCATTTTTACAAAATGCCTTAATGAAGTGAAAATTTTAATTTTAAGCAACATTTGGCTCTATCTGGGGACCATGTCGGATACTTACGACATAGGAGAACCAAGAATCTCTAGATATTTAAGCATAGACCAGTGTGTTATTACTTGGGCATCAGAGTCAGGATCATTTCCTAATCACCTATCAGTTGGAACTTTCCCTAAAATAACCTAAAACAAGACTACCTAATCACCTAAAACACAACAAAAACTTTACAAAACGAGGAAATACATTACAACATAACGTTCACATCAAAGAAAGGGGAAATACATTATGAAAAACATTAAGTAAATCAAAGAAAAAAAAATCAAGTGGGCCAACATTGCATTTCTATATGCGTAATGTCCCCTTTTCCTAGGCAATTGATAAATGCAATGGTTAGTCTACCAATTTGTCCCCGTAGGCTAACATGGTGTTTAGGAGACCTCTTTGATCCCATTTTCATAAAAGCAAAGACAAGTAAACCTAAGTAGCGAATCGTGGGGGGTTTTGCATGTCGCCGTTTCGAGAAACGTACCCTCGGAATCGGGTTCGAATCGCTGTGTGCGAACCAGTCGAAATTTTTGCCCAGAAGCGATTCTGTGAACTGCGTTTTGATTGGCGTTTCGGTTTTTGAGCTCGGCGGCATATTGGTGATTCCCGGCATGATTTGTTTGCAAAATAAAATGAAAACCTAAAATCTAGGGTGAAAGCTGCCGCAGTGATTTCGTTTCTGTATTTTTTTATTGGTCGACCCGAGCCGAGCCGCTGAATGTGAATACTACTGCGTATTGTGCAGGGCGCATTCACCGCATTCACCACATTCAAACCTGCGCACATCATTATTTGCATCTTTCTCTGCTTTTCCAAGAGTTTTCAATCTATTGTGCCTCATTCCTGGCATTCCTCCCGTGCGACCATGAAAATAGATTATTACAATTCCCTCCCGTTCGAACCATGAATATAGATTATATAATATTATTAATAATATTAATACTAATAGTATATAAATCGTATAATATAATAGATTCTATATTAATATCTAGATTGAATAATAATAATATATATTGATAATATAGTTATATAATATATGTTAAATTTTAATATATAATTTTATAAATAAATTAATCATAAATATATTAAATAATAAATTTAAAATTGTTTAAGATTTTTTATTATTATTAAATTATTAATTAATTTATATTAATGTATTAAAAATTTAGAAATTATATATTTATGATTAATATGTTCTTATTAATTTATATATTGCATTGTTTTATTAATTTCTAAAATAATACTTATTAATTATTTATGAGTTATTATAATTTAAATTTTTCTTTTATGTTTCATTGTTTTATAATATTATTAATTTTAGTAAAATATTAATTGTACATATATTAGTTTTTATAATATTATTAATTTTAATAAAATATATATATATATATATATATATATTTGAATATTTTATTATATTTTGTACAGACGTACCCGATTCCGTACCCAACCCCCCCAAAATTTTTGCCGTACCCACGTATCCGTACCCGTGCCCGTACCCGATTCGGCAACTTAGAAATAAACATTGCCGGTATTTACAAAATTGTTATGTACATGTGTCTCTTGGCTATGTGGACAATTACTTGAAGAATTGATATCAGAAAGCGTGCATATCAATATGGCAAGTTGCTAAATATCATCTTAAAAGCTTCCATACTTGATAACCATGCTTATAAATCATTCCATGTATTGCTCATTTCAAACTCGTTAAATAGCTCATTGGTCACATTGTAATGTTCCCTTTTTGGGTAACCCTAAATCTTGCCCTAGAATCACAAATATCATGCAGTTAGGGTTTTTAACTCACCAATTAAATGCATTAAACCATATAGATCTTGGTTTAGATCCTGCAATTAAGTTAGATACCATTGGAATATACTTCATATGATCAACATTAATGACTTATCTATTTGAATCATGTAGATACATAACTATTTCAAAACTATCTACACATTATCCATAATGCATAGTGGAAGTCTTAATCATAATAGGATTTGGATGAGGAACATGATAAGTCCGCCCGAAGCTATCCATACCAAGCCCAAAAGCACGAGTGTCCAAACTAAGACAACCCACCCCTTGGCCCAAGCGGCAGGAATGCCCAAACTAAGACAATTACACCCTTGGGGTGGCATACTTGGCAGATAAACTTGTATCTGCTTTCCCTACCCATGCTACCTTATCTACCCCTCTTATGATTGAAACTCCTTGAATCCATCCTAACAACCAGTCATAGTTTGGCTTGATAGGAAAGCCTTGAAAGGGGTGCTTGTAAACTACTCAACCCATCTAAGCCAAAGAGCCACGAGTGTCCAAACTAAAACAATCCACCCCGTGGCCCCACGCAGCAGGAACATCCAAACTACGACAGTTCCACCCTCGGAGTGGCCTACTTAGCATGGGAGGCCTATAAACTGCATCCTCCTAACTTGCTTCCTTCAACCTTACATTTGATTAATCATAGGATAAAGACATACATATATATATATATATA
>VDFB02024830.1:0-60708 GCA_007258455.2 Sequoia sempervirens
ACTGAGATCTAGGTTTTGTAGATTAGGTTGCTCTGAACAGACCCAAATCATCATATTTTGGAAATTTAACATTTTAACCCCTCATGCAAGACATGCACACCCAAATTTTGACCTTTTTGACATATTTAACAAGACTTTTACTCATTTCTTCAAAATGTATAAGTGTAACAAAAATTTTAATTTTGGGGTACAACAAGAAGCAAACAGATTATAAGATAAGGGTGTTGAGATCCGACAATGGGGGTGAATATTATTCTAGGGAATTTGATGAGTTTTGTAAGCATGCAAGTATTGTTTGAAAAAATACTACTCCTTATCCACCTCAACAAAATAGGGTAGTAGAAAGAATGAACCAAACCTTGGTGGAAAGAGCTAGGAGCATGTTGAGTGGTGCTAAGCTTGATAGATTCTTTTGGGAAAAAGTTGGAAGTACTGCATGTGTAATGTCCCCATTTTGGCCATACACTCTTCTTTGACTTATAACCTATTTCCGAAAATCCGTAGGTTGATCAAAAGTGAAATTAGGGTTTCCTTGCTTGGAGGTTTGTGGCATTTCTAGGTATTTACTATTTTTAGTAAATACTAATTTTGGCAGTGGTTCGGTTGTTAGCCTTCAGTTCATCTTTTCAGTTGGAGTAGTTGCTTGTGTTTAAGTTTTGGCTTTCAAAAGCATTTTTTGGTGAAATTTTGAAATAAAGGCATTAATGTTCTATTTTTCAGTTGACCCCATGGCCTAGTGGAATAACTTCAAGTTGTTTTAAAATGTGGACTTGAAGGGGGGGTCAAAGTCATTAAGGAGAAAATAGAATATTAAATAAAGTTAATGTTGCCATGAAGTGGGACGCCACCCTTGAGGAAGAATTAGAAATTCTTGAAATTTGAAAAGTCTCTTCTGTGACTTTTGGCGTGCCTTGAAGGGGAGTTGAAGAGTTTTCTCCTTTTCTATAAAAGTGAAGCCTTGCTCCAGTATTTGGTATCCATTGTTAATTGCTAAAGTTATGCTGTCAAAATGACATTGTGATTATTTCTTCGAGGGATGCTTACCTCCTAAATTCCAATCAATTTCGTGTTTGAGAGACAAGACCTAATTGGTTTTTATTGCTGCTTCTCATTCAGACTAGCAGATGAAGCTCAATTGTTTAAGATTTTGGAGTTTTTCTCAGTTTTGGTGTTGCTAATATTGCTACAGCTGAAAGTGTTTTTTGTTAACAGCTTTTTGAGCAAATTATATATCATTCTGGGTATGTTTGCAAAGTGTTTCTAGACCCAAGGCGACCCCTTCCACAAGAGATTGGAATTTATTTCCAAGTCTTTGATTTATATTGCAAAATCGCCCTAGCTTGGGGTCGTACCATTCAAGGAGCATTGAATTTTGAGCCAATAAATTAATGCTGGTCTTTTGTGGCTGTTTCGTCATCTTGGTTTGGTCACCCATCCTCCAGTTGACCATTGCATTTGATTTCATTCAAATCGGAGGTAATTTGATGAAGTTATGAGCAGTTCATGGTGTTTTCTATTTGCTGATCAGAATTTCTAGAACTCAGATTTTTATATTAGATTGCATTAGTTTCTTGTTTTTGGCCTTTACTTCATCATTTGAGGGATAAACATTGTAAAGCATTCATTCTTTACATCTTAACATTATTCTCTATCATTGTAATACTTGTATTTGCAGATTCCTTGATTGTAAGGTTGAGATTTAGTAGTACTAATCCAACCATTGTTATTGCTGCAATTACTTGTTATAATTTCACATTAAGTACCCCTAGATGGTTTACCGCCAGTGTGGAGAATGAAAGTAATCTTTTTTGTACCCACTGTCAAGTGGTGAATTCCCACTCATGAGTGGATTCCCGTTGTAGTGGATGAATTAGCTAGTTTGAAAATTCTATGGCTGGTTATCCGCCTAAGTTTCTTTAAATTTGTAATAAGTACTCTGCCATATGTTAGCACCTCGCCTTCAGAAGGATCTTGAGTGCACATTCTTGGCGTTGAGTTTTATCATTTAATTCCAACTTAGTATTTCAAGTTCAAATTATTGCTAACAATCCCATCACCATAAGCTATCACCTCGCCTTCAATAGGATCTTGGTGAAGGTTACTTTCAAGTTGGATATCTTTTGGGATCTAATGCTAATCAGTGTTTGGTTGCTGATTTGAATGTTAATTTTGGGAAAAAATTAAGGGGCATATTTCAGTGGTATCAAAGCAGAAGATCCTGCCATCCTGTTGATCAGTGCTTCATGTTTAGGAAAATGAGTAACATAGATCTCTGGTACAGCACCGAAAGTCAAAGCATATTCTATTTCAGCTTCTTGTGGTATCCAGAAGTTGGCAGTTAGGCATGGCTAATGAAGAAGAGATGAAGTTGGCAGAGACTCTGTTTATGGTTGGAAAGAGACTTGGTAAAGAATTTCAGTCAAGAGAAAATGAAGAGAACATTCTTCATTTGTTAGAACAATGTTTGAGACAAGTGAAGCCATCACCTTCAGAGAAAATGGAGTTGACACTAGCTCCTGCAGTGAATTCTTTGAATCAGCCCTATTGGTTGGGGCATCCTGATGAAGAAACCAAGCTGTTGATTTCTTCTTGTTTCATGGAGATAATAAGAATTGTAAATCCCCATTTGCCTTATGATTTTGAAACCATGAAGATCATATTAAATATGATAGTGGAGAGTTTTCAAGATTTGGATGAAACTGGAAGTAGTTTGTTCCCAAGAAGAGTTGCTATATTGAAGATATTTTCTGAACTCAAAACAAGTATGTTGTTGGTTGAACTAGGTATGCAAGATCGAATATATTATTTGATCCATTACCTCTTCATTTCAACTTGGAGTGAACAGGAGGAGGTTGTAGTGGCAGCAATGAGAAGCATTTTAGTTTTGACTATCAATGAGATGGATGACATTCCAAAATCCGTCCTAACTTTTTTGTTAAACATTCATGAACAAGAAGGAAATAATTCCTCTACTGCTGGTTTGTTGATCAAAAATTTGTTCATTTAGTGTGAGAGAAAATTGAAGCCACACTTGAAGAAGACAGAGCAGAAAAATAAGGTAGTTATTAGTGCAAAGGATGGGAATAAAATGTTGTTTCTCAATGATTCTAAGGCGGTTTCTCAAGAAGTACCTATTGATATGCAGTTGTTCGCACATGTTGAGGGTGAGTGCAAGGAGGCAACATCAGTTTTGAATACACATGAAGAGTCTACGACATGTAATCAAGAAGAGCTCCTTGGTATGCTTGTAACCACTTATGAAGAGATCAATAATATACTTTTACATGAAGGGCTCATTGAAGACAAGAAGGATGAAGTCTTCAAATCAGCTAGTAATGATGATCCTTTACTTCATTCCAATGAAGATGTCATGAATAGTTATGGATTAGAATCGTTTGATCATCAAACTAAGCTCTTGGAGAAAGATTCTCATGAAGATATTAGTTTTGTTGAGTTGGGAGGTGTCTCATTCAAAGAGTCACCATTCCAAGTGGAGTATGAAGGATAATTTCTTTTGGAACAAAATAATCAGCCCTTCAGCATTTGGGATTTGGGTGCGAAGGCACCTAATTTTGTTAAGGAACTTGTATTGGATAGATTTCCCTTTGATCCCAATAAAGAACAAAATTCAGATTTCACTACAAGCTATGAGATGGCCTTTGGAGGAGAAGTTGTTTTTGACAAAGTAGCTTGCATGAAAAAGCCCCATAATGACCATTTTAGTTTGGTTACAGCCACTAAAGAAAAGTTTTTTGTTGCTAAAGCTTTCAGGTCTGCGATTAATAATGACTCATTGATCAAATTGGGGGCTTCTTTAACATATAATCAAGGAGACAATGAAGGGGAAATAGAGTTAGAAGACCACGGGGCCTTTGTTGATGAAGAGGTTAAAAAAATTATCAAATTCAAATCAGATTTTCCTCTTTATGTAGTTGATTGTAAACAGAGGTCTGAAGAATTGGTAAGATTTGATTCTCTTCATGACCTTGAGTATTTTCAGTTGGTGGGTGGTGAAAGACAGGAGTCTTGGAGCAGCTATGGGGGTAACAAAGACAAGGAACAAAGTTTTGATTTTGAAATGCAGCCTATCAGCAATTCACCATCCTTGCACTTTTGTGAGTGGAAAGGACAATTTGTGTTTTCCATTGGGGATGAGGTGCATGCCTTATTCAGATTTGACTGCTCACATAGTTTGAGTGATGAGAGACAAGAAGGAGTTTGGGATGGAGTCACTCTCTTTAATTTGCAAGTTATTAAAGACTCCTTAGTGATTATGAAATCAGGGTATCTATGTTGGATTAAAGATCGGGATTATGCCTATGAATTCACAAAGAAGATCATTGGTTTATTTCAAGGATGTGAAAGAAAGGTTGATAAGCTTACTCTTGAGCTTGAATCAACAAAGTGCATGTTAGCGAATGTTCAATTGGGTGTAATGGAGGTAGGAGACCGGCTAGCTGATTTCAAACTTCTTAGAGAATGCAGGGACGAGATATATTCTGTGATTGATAATCCTCCAAGCTTGCTTGTAAGTGAATGCATAAGAGGTTTAGAGAATTCAATCTCCATATGGGAAGTGTTGATTCATGATGACTTCCCCATCTTTGACACCAAGGTGTTGTTAAAACATGTTTTGGTAAGACATATTGTTTACATGCCTGACAGTTTATCCTTTGGATTGAGTAATGCTCACACTATCTTGTCTTGGGAGAAGGATTTGAAGACGATGTTTGTTTCAGGCTCCCTTTTTTTTGAAGCTTTCTTGGATAGACTTCAATGGTTTACCAAAGAAGTCAATAATTTTATGGGTGTGCAATTGGAGTTGATTGGCACTTAGGAATTTGTTGTGAAAAATATTTTGGGGTATGGTAGGAAGGTTCATCGGAGGGATAAGGATCAAACTTTCAAAATTAATGGTGTTTTTTCCTTTCTTACCAACCACTTGATGATTCCATTTGTTTATCAACAAATGGATTGGAGAGAAATTTTGAGCAAAGAATGGTTCTTTGCTGTAATGGAGCTCTTAGAGTGGGTGTTTCCACCCTTATGTTCGAGCAATTTGGTCAAGATGAATGTGGATTTTCAATATTGCAACAATTGTTCCTACTCTTGTTTGCAGATTTCTTTGAACTCTAATGTTGAGTCTTTCATTCTTGATTTGGTGGTAGTTCCTAGTCACTCCATTGCAGCAGCAAAGAGTGAAGATTCTAGAGTTATTACTCATGAAGTTTGGGAGAAAGTTGAACCTAATCAAATTATTTAATTTCTTAACAATCTATCTCTTGAGTTGAGTGATGTTTTGGCTCATCCTAGTCCTTTGAGGGAATGGGAATTGAGGAAAACATTTGTTTTGTGCTCCATTAATGTTGATGTTTTCATGGGTGGGCTACATGGGTTTATCAAAGAAGACTATAAATTCTTGAGTTTGCATTTTTCCTTGATTAGTACTTGGAGAAGTGTTGTGTACTCTTTTAGATGCATTGGAGAACATTTTCAGTTGAGTATCCATGTTTGGAATCCTCAACATGGCTTGATGGAGATTGCTACATGTAGAAAGAGGAATCTTTGGAGAGATAAGAATTTAATTTTCAGATCCTCTGATGATGTCCACATCTTCGCCAATCATTTGAAGGTTCTTTTTGCTCATCAACTGGTGAATTGGAGAGATATTTCGAACAAATGATGGTTTAATGTTGGTTTGGAGTTTCTTGAGAAGATGTTTCCAGCCTTGGTCATGAGCAATTGTTCTATTATGGACACTGATTTTCAGTATTGCAGCAGATGTTCAGTTCATTACATGATGATTTTCCTAAAATCAGATTTTGAGAGGTTCATTTCAGTTTTCATAGGTAGCTGGTACATTCATTCTTCCTCTTCTCAATCTTTTTTCAGTAATGGTTTATGGCCTCAAAAGTGGGAAATGATGCTCCATAGTGATTTGGACCAGATTTGGATGGTGTTTAAGTTCCTTTTCAATGATTTACTCTATACAATTTCTTGCACTAGTGTTTGGGGCAGCAAACGCTTGCTTGTTTGGGTTCAACTTTTTGAGACTTTTGAGAGATTAGTGGGAGTTTTCAGAGATTTTCTTGCATATGTCAGAATTACTCAGAAGAGGCATTATACATCCTTGAGGAGCTTTGATGATGCGGTTGTTATGAACATGCAAAGGGTTGTTTATTCTTTTGCAAATAGCTATGATGGAGTCACATTTGTTGTTGTGATTTGGTTTGATGCTTTGAGGAGTGATGTTGATGAGAATATCTTTGAGTTGTTTAGAGTAATCTTCTTTATTCTCAAGATGGTGATTGACATTGACATCGCAGATGTTAATTCCTCAGACTTTATTGGGCATGAGATGCTGCTAGATTTTGATTCCATTCCTTCCATGTTTTTTAGTTTGAATTTCAGGCATGTTATCTCCTTGAGGTTGCAGGGATGGTTTATGCAATTCTGGTGCAGTGATTTCATTCGTGTGATCAGAGTAGAGCAGCATCAGCATGATGGGACCTTTCCGAGATGGACTTGGGACCCCGGGATCCTACATGTTTGGTGGGATCAGTTTGGAGTGTTGTGGCATTGCTTGAGGACAAGCAATTTTGGGAAGGGCAGACTGTAATGTCCCCATTTTGGCCATACACTCTTCTTTGACTGATAGCCTATTTCCAGAAATTTGTAGGTTGATCAAAAGTGAAATTAGGGTTTCCTTGCTTGGAGGTTTGTGGAATTTCTAGGTATTTACTATTTTTAGTAAATACTAATTTTGGCAGTGGTTCAGTTGTCATCCTTCAGTTCATCTTTTCAATTGGAGCAGTTGCTTGTGTTTAAGTTTTGGCTTTCAAAAACATTTTTTGGTGAAATTTTGAAATAAGGCATTAATGTTCTATTTTTCAGTTGATCCCATGGCCTAGTGGAATAACTTCAAGTTGTTTTAAAATGTGGACTTGAAGGGGGGTCAAAGTCATTAAGGAGAAAATAGAATATTAAATGACAGGGCTATATATAGCAGCCTTATCCCAAACCCGTCTCACTTTTCGTAGACACAGTAGTTGTTAAACAATTATTATTGCTCAATCTCACGCCTGAAAAAAACACTGCATTCAATATTCGTATCTCAAACTGTTATTTCATGTATATGAATAGATTAAAGAATAAATGGAGGGAGAATTTGCTGTCATTCTATTTAATTTTCACCGTATTCGAGGGATTAAATGAGCAGATCAATTTGTTTTTGTTGCAGATGATGGTCGGTGTGGTTTTTGTGGCTGAGGCTGAGGCATCATCGCCCACCCCTTCTTCGACTACAGGTGTTGACCTTATGATGGGGGTGTCCTCTACTAACAGTTGGTGTCGTTGGATCTCTCATTGCATTTTTGGCTGGCTCAAATGGCACAAGAAATTCAAATGGCGGCGCAAGAAATTCAAATGACACAAGAAATTATAGGAATGAATATTGTCTCCAAGGAATGTCAGCTACTGCCATGGCTGAAACTAAGGGAAGGGAGGTGAAATCGTATCCATTCCAGAGGCATCTTCCTTCTGCAAATGTTGGTGCAGAGTTTCAGCCCCTTTTAGCCATGTGTATGTAGTTTTTTCTTGTTGAACTCTTCAATCTTTTGATGATTGCGCACACTCCATGAAAAATAATGAGATAATGGAATGCTTTATTTTGGGACCTCTATAAAATTATGTCGTTAAAGTGGAAGGGTGCGCCCTATCTCTGCATCGAAATCAACCAAACTAGGGTGCTGTGCTATTACGTCTAAGCTAGGCGGGATGGATTCACCTGAGGTAAGTATGCAATTTAAAGCTGTGTCATCTCGTAAGTTTTATTTTCTATCTTGTAAATGACGAGTTAAAGTATTTCATTGTGTGTTCTGGATATGCTTGTTATTTCATTTTGATTTGTTGGCCGCTATTTCGAATTAGAGCATTGGTTTTGGTGTAATTGGTTGGCTGCATAGTCCCGTTGGTTAGGTTGTGGCCCTCATTCTAACACTGAATTTTTAAGGGAACTCATACATTCTTCACTGGTTTTGTGGATGAGAATTGATTAAGGAGTGAAATGACTGCAACAGTTGTGTCCACATCAATGGCAATGGAGGAGCGATCCATCAGTTCATCACTGGTGCCATTCAACTCTTTGCAATTCAGACTAAACAAGGCTACTCTTGCAGCCCTTTTCCAATCCCCAACATCCTCATCCTCAACCAAAACAAAACAACAAAATTTGTAAACCACTCTTGCATCCCTTTTCCAATTTGAACATTCCTCGACTTGAACCAAAACAAAACAGAATGATACAAATTGAAAAAGGTAAACCACTCTTGTTGTGCTAAATAAGATGCAATGCATATCAAGGGACATAATTCATGTCTTAATGGAAGGACACCTTGTCATGGTCCAAACCAGCATAGGATATTCTTCCTTGTTCTGCATCTCTTCCCACCATTCAATCGATTTAGCACTTAAATAGTATGTAGAAAAGAACAATTCTTCAATTTCACTATATTTGTACAGGGAAGCTTCAGATTATTATTCATCTCACAAGAATTGAATTACATGAGCAGAAAGTAAGCGAAGAGGAAGGGGAAGAGAGCATTAGAAAATCTCTCAAGATGTCGCTTACAAGATGCTATAGCTTTAAATTGCATACTTACCTCAGGTAAATCCATTCCTAGCTTAAATTTTATTGTTGAAATAAGTTTGTTCACATCTCTTTTTACTCATACTATCTCTTGACACCACTTTGCCTCTTAGTATTTCTTCTTCCTCACTATCATATTGTGTGTTATAGAGCATTTACATGGTGGGTTACAAATCAGATATAATGGCAGAGTGTTCAAATCTGTGGGAGCTAAATCAGAGCAGTAATTGATGGGACTTAGCAGTTGTCTTTATTCCAACATATTTCAAGTTTGTTGCTGATGTGGCTGTGAAGACTTCGCAAAAGAGCTGGGAAGAACCTTAATGAAGAGGTGGCTCCAAGAACAAAATTGACGTTAAGGCTTCTTTGAGAAGGCATGTTTGCCTCATTTATGCATTAACATTTACACTATTTGCATTTTTCCTTTTTGCATTGATAGGAAATTTTACACAAAATGGTGGCAATTCACAGCTAGAGATTATTGTACCCTTTTTATGTCTTTGAAGGATACTACCGTGCTTCACCATTTTACTGTCTTCTGTTAAGCCTGCATTTAGGAATACACCACCTTTGGGTCCACAGCTTGTAGAACAATTGTTGGCTATTAACATTTCATGGAAACTGTCTTCTGTAGATCTTTACTTCTTCTCTTTTTTGTAGTCTATATTCTATTTCATTGCTTGTATAAATTTGGATTTTGATTCAGGGAATATGATGAAACACTGGCTAGTAACCAACATTTGATACAGGTTATTTTATTCTAACTCAGTAAATTACCATAGTTAAGTCTCCTCAGTTCTTTCTCTCATAATCTTTGCTTGATGTTTTGTGTTTATGAAATGTAGGGAGAAGGAGAACATGATGAAAATGGTACCAGGAGAAAGAGGTCGAGAAGGTCCCACAGTAGGCCCCTGAGTAATGAAGTTCATAATTCCGCCAAGCCTATGCAAGTTTACCTTGAACACATGCAAGTTTCTCCAGAACTTATGCAAGTTAGTGGGAACACTAATGAAATTATCACTCGATCCCAAATGACATTATTGAGAGAGGATAACCAATCTCTTGCAAGGCAGGATGAGGTTTGTTCAAGGCATTTTCCTTTGTTAGTATTAGTGTAGAATTGGTATTGGATTGATTTTTTAAGTTTAGGATTTTTTCATCAAATTTTTCCATTGTTTTACATTGATTAGTATATTGTCTTTCAAAATTTGGTACCATATATTAATAGAGCTCATGCAGATGACCCCATGTGTTATAGGGACTTTGTACAAGACATTTTTAGCTTCTATCATCAATCAGAGGTTGGAATGCTATGCCCTGTTTCCTTCAACTATCTAAGAGTTTGGTTTATATCAATTTAATGCACCTGAAGTTTATCTTCTCAAAATAACATGAGTTCAAAAGTGAGTAAGCCTAGGTTTAAGATTAGTTTGTAGATATGCAGGGATATAGGATTCCGTGGTAATTGTTTTGTTAGGATTAATTTTTAGGAATACAACAATTCATAATGTTTTTTTTATAAAGTTATAAGTTTTGGATTATTATCAATCAGAACACAAGGCAGAGGACCTAGAACAGGACATTCTGAAATGCATGAATGAGATAATTTTAACAATGTGGCATCTAGTACACTAGGATTTCATGGGGTTTTACTTTGCAATAGGTTATGAGTTCTGTTCAAGGAGATTACTTGCCTCGTCAACCACAAGTGACTGCAAGGATGAAGAGAATTCTTGTCGACTGGCTCATTGAGGTGTTGCGTGTAATTTACAGAGACACTCATTCCATTCTACTATTCATTGCAAAAGCATAGATAAATTGAATATTCTTCATTTGATTTGTTATTTTTGCAGATCCACCAAAAATATGAACTGAGGCATGAAACTTTATTCCTGACTGTGAATATCATTGATAGATATCTTTCAAGCCAACCCATTCTCAGAAGCAAATTACAGCTTCTGGGGGTGACTGCAATTCTTTTGGCATGCAAGTATGAGGAGGTTTCTGTCCCTAGTGTTGAATTTTTTTTGCTATTTTTGAATCTATCAATGCCAATAATGAAATCCCAAGAATGGAGATATCAATTCTGACTGCTCTGGTATTCAGCTTGACTGTGCCTACTCCTTATGTCTTCATGAGAAGGTTCCTCCAAGCTGTTGCCTCAGATGATAAAGTAAACTTCGCCTTAATTTCATAGATTAAAAGGTTGATTTAAGCTTTTCATTTATTGCCTGAATTATTTTTAATGAACTTTTGACTTTTTCAGTTGGAAGCAGCTTCATTTTAGCTAATTGAATTGGCCCTAGTGGAATATGAGATGGTGGTGTACAACCCCTCCATGCTAGTAGCTGTTGGAAGGAGATTGGTTTTCGTTCGGCTCATTTAATTTTTTTCGTTGTGGTGTTATTTCAAATTTACATGCTAAAATTTGGTTGATTTCCTGTTATCATGAATTATGTTTCCATTGACATTACTCTAAAAAAATGTTGACCTTATGCACTTTAGATAGTCAAAAACCTACATTTCCTTCTAACAACTACTTACATTTTATTCTATACTGTGTATTTTTCAAAAAAAAAAAAATCACTGTGATTATGATGTATGTCTACTATCTTGTTCTTGCATATGTACAAACAAATAGATGTACAACACAAACTCTTTGTGTTGGCTCTTTTAATAATCAAACCATCGACTACAAAAGCATCATATTTGAAATTGTTATGCTTCAATCTTTCAATTCACTATAAACAAATTTGTAATGCAGCAAACTTTGATGCCTTCCAAACAATATGTAAATGAAATATCTTGTGTATGTGTTTTAAAATCCTATTACAAACATATATAGACACTACAAACTACAATTCTTGCCATGTTTACTTAACATATAATTCTCTACCGTAGTACCATTGCACCCATTCCAATACAAAATACTTTGATGCCTTCCAATCAATATGTAAATCAAAAATCTTGTGTATGCATTTCAAATTCCTATTACAAACTTGTATGGACACTAGAAACTACAATTTTTGATATGTTTACTTAGATATAATTATCTATCGCATACCCCTTGCACCCCTTCCTCTCGTGCAGTAAATAAAGTTAATGTTGCCATGAAGTGGGACGCCACCCTTGAGGAAGAATTAGAAATTCTTGAAATTTGAAAAGTCTCTTCTGTGACTTTTGGCGTGCCTTGAAGGGGAGTTGAAGAGTTTTCTCCTTTTCTGTAAAAGTGAAGCCTTGCTCCAACATTTGGTATCCATTGTTAATTGCTAAAGTTATGCTGTCGAAATGACATTGTGATTATTTTTTCGAGGGATGCTTACCTCCTAGATTCCAATCAATTTCGTGTTTGAGAGACAACACCTAATTGGTTTTTATTGCTGCTTCTCATTCAGACTAGCAGATGGAGCTCAATTGTTGAAGATTTTGGAGTTTTTTTCAGTTTTCGTGTTGTTGATATTACTACAGCTGAAGGTGTTTTTTGTTAACAACTTTTTGAGCAAATTAAATATCATTCTGGGTATGTTTGCAAAGTGGTTCTAGACCCAAGGAGACCCTTTCCACAAGAGATTGGAATTTATTTCCAAGTCTTTGATTTCATATTGCAAAATCGCCCTAGCTTGGGGTCGTACCATTCAAGGAGCATTGAATTTCGAGCCAATAAATTAATGTTGGTCTTTTGTGGCTGTTTCTTCATCTTGGTTTGGGCACCCATCCTCCAGTTGACCATTGCATTTGATTTCATTCAAATCGGAGGTAATTTGATGAAGTTATGAGCATTTCATGGTGTTTTCTGTTTGTTGATCAGAATTTCCAAAACTCATATTTTTATATCAGATTGCATTAGTTTCTTGTTTTTGGCCTTTACTTCATCATTTGAGGGATAAACATTGTAAAGCATTCATTCTTTACATCTTAGCATTATTCTCTATCATTGTAATACTTGTATTTGCAGATTCCTTGATTGTAAGGTTGAGATTTAGTAGTACTAATCCAACCATTGTTATTGTTGCAATTACTTGTTATAATTTCACATTAAGTACCCCTAGATGGTTTACCGCCAGTGTGGAGAATGAATGTAATCTCTTTTGTACCCACTGTCAAGTGGTGAATTCCCACTCATGAGTGGATGCTCGCCGCAACAGATGAATTAGCTAGTTTGAAAAATCTATGGCTGGTTATCTGCCTAAGTTTCTTTAAATTTGTAATAAGTACTCTGCCATATGTTAGCACCTCGCCTTCAAAAGGATCTTGAGTGCACATTCTTGGCGTTGAGTTTTATCATTTACTTCCAGCTTAGTATTTCAAGTTCAAATTATTGCTAACGATCCCATCACCATAAGCTATCATCTCACCTTCAATAGGATCTTGGTTAACTTTCTTGGTGAAGGTTACTTTCAAGTTGGATATCTTTTGGGATCTAATGCTAACATTTGGCGTAGTGTTGGTATGTGTTGTGGAAACATTGACAATTCAAAGGGAAAAAATTAAGGGGCATATTTCAACATGTTATTTGGTTAATAGATCTCCTTGTTCAACTCTTGTTGACAAAACTCCTCATGAAGTGTGGATAGGTAGAAATCCTTTTGTCTCACATTTAAGAGTCTTTAGTTATGAGGTTTTTGTTCATGTGCCTCAAGAGAAGCATTCTAAGTTGGATCCAAAAGCATAGAAATGAATCTTTGTTGGTTATGGTGAGAATGTAAAAGGTTATAAGATTTGGAATCCACTAACCGGTAAAATGGTTTTCTCAAGAGATGTGATTTTTTAGGGAGTTAAGAGCTTACTCAGGTGAAGAACAAACAAAGGAGAAAAATAAGAAAAAAATAGTGCACTTTGGGACAAAGATTGAAAAGCAGGAAGATGCACATGTGGAAGAACAATCAGATGGATTAAAGGATGGAGAAGAAGAAGAGGGTTCATAGATTTCAGATGATGTGCAAGATGAGCATGTAGAAGAAGAGCAACAAGAACCCCTTCCTCCTACCTTGAGAAGATCCACAAGACAAAAAAATCTAGTTGACAAGTATAGCCCATCCAATTTACATTGTGTATTTTCTTTGTTGAGAACTAACGATGAACCTAGATCCTACAGGGAGGCTCTTTCTTCATAAGAAAGTGAGTCTTGGATGCAGGCCATGTAGGAGGAGATGATGGCTTTGGATAGTTGTGATACCTGGGATCTTGTGAGTTTTCCCAAAGTAAGGAAGCCCATTAGATGCAAGTGGGTGTTTAAAAAGAAATTTGGAGTAGATGGTCGGTTAGAGTGGTACAAGGCTAGATTGGTGGCCAAAGGCTACTCCCAGAGAGAGGGAGTTGATTTTGGTGAAATTTTTTCTCCTGGTGCTAAGTTAACTTTTGTTAGATTCCTATTATCTATTGTTGTTGCTTATGATTTTTAAATAAAGCAAATGGATGTTAAGATAGTTTTCCCACATGGGGATCTTGAGGAAGAGATTTATATGTGATGGCCTAACGGTTTTGTTGTGAAAGGAAAATAACACTTCATTTGCAAGTTAAAGAGATCTTTATATGGTTTGAAACAGTCACCCATGATGTGGTACCAAAAATTTGATGCCTTTGCATTGAACAAGGTGATGATTAGGGAGCTTAAGACTCATCTTTCTAGCACATATGATATGAAGGATTTGGGGGCTGCAAAACATATTATTGGGATGGAAATCAATAGAGACCGGGTTCACATAAAGCTTTGGTTAAGTCAGAGTAAGTATGTTGATACCATTTTGCAGAAGTTTAATATGCATGATTGTAAACCAGTAAATATTCCATTTCCAATTGGTACTAAGTTGAGTTTAGACATGTGTCCTAATTCTAATGATGATATTGAATAGATGTATAGCATTCCTTATGCTAGTGTCATTGGTAGTTTGATGTATGCAATGGTTTGCACTAGACCAGATATAACCCAAGTAGTGGGAGTTTTGATAAAATTGGGCAGGTGACTTTGACAGTCGAAGGTCCACTAGTGGCTATGTTTTGAATTTGTTTGGAGGTGTGGTGAGTTGGATGAGTAAGAGGAAACCTGCAATTGCATTGTCCACAACTAAAGTAGAGTATATGGCTGCTACACATGTCTCTAAGGAGGCAGTATGGTTACAGAGACTTGGTAATGGCATTGGTTTTGATTGCAAGACAGTGAGGATTGGATGTGACAGTGAGAGTATCATATGTTTAACTAAAAACCCTATGCATCATGCTCGTACTAAGCATGTTGATGTTTAGTATCACTTTGTACAAGAAATGGTTGAGAATGGTAAGGTCTTGATTGAGAAAGTTGACACTTTGGATAATGTTGTAGATTCTCTCACAAAGCCAATGACCACAAATAAGTTATCTTGGTGCAGGAAGGCCATGGGCCTTAATCATTGTACTTGATTATATGTTTTTATTTGTATCTCATGGATGTAATTGCAATGTATAATGTCAAGTGGGAGAATGTTAGGATAGGTGACATTATAATTGCTATCCTAAGTTGATTTATGTATCTCCACATTCTTTGGAAAGTGTTCTAGGGGACATGAGGGACAACATATTTATTATTTATTTTCTTATGACAAATTGTAATTGCATTCAAAGAGGTGTACCCTTTATGGTGGCGATTACAAAGCATTTTGAGAGGACATTCCTCTTGGGTGTCCAACTTTGTGAGTGGGGACCACTTTAGTGTGTATGTCCTTGCATGTTGGTGCATGCTCTTGCATTCAGCTGTCAGATTCATCGGTGAGTTATGGAGCACTCAGGTTTGACCAATTTTGATTGGTTGTGGGCTAGGCGCTCATGTGAAGGACATGTGATAATTTAATATTTTATTCCATGTTTATGGGTTGTCCACTAAGGGAGTGTGGGTTTTTCCAGGTAGTTTTGCTTGTTATTATGGGATACCATTTGTGGTATTCTCTCCCACAAACTTCTATATATTGGAGGCTCGAGATGGTGGTTTGTAAGAGTTTGTTTGTCGGATTACAGAGAGGATTGTTCTATTTTAATGTACTTCTTTGAAGATTAATACAAACATTGGATCTCTTTGGGTGTGGAGTTTTTTCTTCCAAGGGTTTCTCTACGTATATCATGTGTCACTTGTGTTTGATGACTTATGGTACTATAGATTTTTCTTTCATTGTTGCAATTGTCAATCACTTAATCTTTCTATGGTAATCTTGAATATATAATTTCATATTTGCAACCACTTTAATAAGTTCATATTGCTGCAAGTTATACCTTGATTTCCAACAAATATTTGGTCTTGAGTACACTAGTAGCTTAGGCACTATTTTAATACTTTGGTGTAAACCTAGAGCCAATAAGGCAAGCCACATATAAGGATTGCCAATGACATTAATGGAAAATTGTACTCCAAGTACATATGAGATGATCAATGATTTGATCAACACCTACTAAGAAATTGTGGTGAGGATCCAATCCCCTGATTATTTTGCAATTGTTTAGTGAGGTCTAGTCCAACCTCAAGAGTAATCAATGTAATCTCTAGTTCTTATTTGAGAATGAAATTGTGAGGTTAATTCAAACTGCTATAATTTGTGATAATTGGGAATAGTTGAGTTTATCTCTTTTCTTAGGTGTCATTGTGAATGGTTGAGTGTGTCCTTATTCACAAGAGGTGTGATTAGTGTGTCCCTAGTCACAAGTTAGTTAGTGTTGCAAATAGTTATGTGTGGCCCTATTCATAACTTTTTTGTGAATTTCAACATTTCCTAGTTCATGTATCATAATTGTTTCTCAATAAAGCATGAATTTGTCCAAGTTTTTTGAATGACTAGTTATAAGTATGTTAAATTGTGTGGTGTGTCTCAATTCATATATGAAGTTATATTCTCTCCAATTATTAAAGTTGTATGTAACAATAGGATTGAATGAATTAAACATGTTCACAAGTTAGATATTCAAGGAGGGAGGAGGAGGTGTTGGAAAATTAAATTCTAACTTTAGGTAATAGTTATCATATTATTTAGGTTGTTTGGTAAATTGTTATATCATAACTTATGTTGAAGGAATATCCCATTAGATGAAAACTTGTCCTAAAATATATAACATAAATTTGGATTTAACTATCTCTTCAAACTATGAATAAAAGTATCATCTTATCGTGATTGCATTACAAAATATTTCAACAAGATAGAAATAGTGGAGGTGAAAAGGCTCTCTAGTAAGGATTCCTTAGATAAGAAGCACAAAAGTTGAAGGAATAATTAACACAACCCATATCAAAAATTTGAAAATTGTACATATTCAATACCTCTAAACTATTAAGACAATAGAATGACACTAGTAATCCTTGTGAATACATCTAAGCATCTATGATTTCTCTAGACACATTTCAATAGGAACAAAGAGGTAATTTCATTTACAATTTACTTCTTGATTTTATTTTTTCCTTAAAAAATGGAAAGAAATAACATGTGAAGCCTTTTTAATTCAACATTCTACCTAGAACAGAATTTCCAAAAAGTGATAGCTTTGGCCTATCTAGTTTCTTCTTTCTATTCTAAAATTACTCAACATGCTTGCACCATATTAGTTTTATTCGTGTTTTGGTTGGTGGTGGTTGCATAGACAAAGTGCTTCTCTAAGACCTTGCTAATAGGACGCCATCAAATCCTAACTATAATTAGATGGAAAAGAGTAATCAAAGAATAATTAAGTACTATCTTCCCATGAATGTGGAAATTTTGGTCAATCATAGTTAGCAGCCTTAAAAGATTCAACAATCTAGGAGCATGATAAGATGCCTAATATATTGTCCCAATTGGCATCATTGCTATCATTGAATGATCCTTCACTCAATTTTATTGGTCTAGGTTCCCCACAACTACAACACTTTCCAAAAAGATATTATGAAAAATAGCATATAGTGAAGTGAGTGAGGATATGGTAGCACCTCTAGTAGAACAAGGTAAATGTCAAAACAACTCCCTTGTGAGCTTCCACAAGTAGAGCATCATAGCCCATGTGTGTATCTTGCTTACTATTAACCTAAAAAACTATGCTATCCCTTATACTTCAAGTCACCTTTAACACATGACAAATTTCAAGTCATTGCATGCAAAGAATACTTCTCATTTACTATTTTTGCTATAACATGCCCATAAAAATAGGCTATCCATATAAAAGGAGGCTCCAACAAAATAAGATGAGGTAGTGGATCTAATGTTTTAAATATGTTTTACTATGTGGTCCTTGTAATTCTTCCCTTTTGTTCACTTGCAAGTGAATTTCACTACCCTTTGTACAATTGACAATGTCATTTTAACCATGACTCCATGAAGATGGTATCAAAAGAGGTTTAATCCTTATGGGAAATGTGTATGCAATGGACTTGTAAAATTTTCTAGGGTAGTGTTTTGGTTTTTAGGTGTGTAGGTGTTGGTTTATGTTATCATGCCTCCAAGAAGGCAAATAGTAGTGGTTAATTTGGCAAGAAGAATGGAATAATTACTTTAAGATCTTCAAGTCAAAATATATTGTATTAGAGGTAGATCGTTGAAGAGACCCAACATATAAAGAAGATAAAGAGGCTAAAGAAGAGAGACATGAGAGTAAGAATAGATAAAAAAACCCTTGGGTAAACAAGAAGATAGGTTCCTAAGAGCCCTTTCCAAAATCAAAAGAGGAACAAGTTAGATTTTCTTAATTTTTCTATAATTTGGAATTTGGAAGATTTGATTGATTAGACTTAGTGAATTAGAAGAGTATTTTGAGTATGAGGATGTCCAATATCCTCAAGGAGTATGGATAGCATAGACCAAGTTGAAGAGGCATGATGCCTTTTGGTAGATAGGAGCACAAAGTAAAAGAATCAATAGTACAATTGGAAATATATGGTGATCAAACTAAAAGAGAAATTTATGCTCAAAGATTATTAGTTAGGGTTGTTGAAGAAGCTCTAGAATATAAGTCAAAGGAAGCTTGGTGTCAAGGATTATACAAAGAAATTCTACAAGATTTCCATCTAATCAAGCCACCATAAGATGTATCAAGAGAAGATGGTGAGAGATGGAAATGGTTGAGGTTCAACGTCCAGGATGAGTTGAGTATGCTAAGGATTGATAAAGTAAAAGGAGCTTATCAATTTACCTTGAAAACAAAAGAGAATTTATCCATGAGGTAACAAATAGAGGAGGAGGAGGATTTTCCAAAGGAAGAGGCCAAGGTAATACTAGCAAAGGTAAAAGAAAACAAGAAGGGGAAGTTGACACTTGTTAGAACCAAATTTATAAACAAAGAGGAACAACTCCATCTAGATGAAAGGGTGGATACAAACGTGTCAATAGAAGATTTATTGGAGCTTTCTACCATTGTGGACAATCAAGTCATAGAGCTTTCAAGTTCCCTCAAAGTCAAAATGAATAGGATGGAGAGAATGATGTTTGTGTTCATCTTGTTGAAGTCAATGAGGATTTGGTTTCTTCACTTATTAAGGAGCCAAAGTAGGGAGAAGCCCTCATAAGGAAGAGGGTTTAAATAAAACCGCCAAAGGAGAATAATGAGCCAATATAAAGAATCATCTTTCAAATTGTTTGTAAATCCAATGTAAAATGTTGTGGGATTATCATTGATAATAGAAGTACAAATAATCTAGTTTAATGCACATGTGGTGGAAAATCATGGTTTGAAGGAACCTGCACATCCAAATCCTTATAAAGTTTCATGGTTACAAAAGTATTATCATGTGGTAGTGAAAGAATAGTGCCTCGTGAATTTCAAGATTGGTTCTTACAATGATGAATTATGGTGTGACATCATGCCCATGGACGTGTGTCATGATTTTCTTGGGAGGCCAAGGTAGTTTGATCATGAAATTGTACACAATTGTAAAGATAACACCTACACCCTAGTAACAAATGGCAAGAAATACCATCCAAGTCCAATGAACAAAGGAGAGGAGTATGTTACTAAGCCTAGAGTAATGTTGGTAAATGGAAAGGAGTTTCTTAGTGGGTTGTGTACATAAGAGATTGGCTTTGCACTCATTACTAAACCTACATCAAAAAACTCAAAGGAGAATAGTGAGCTACTTGAATAAGGATATTGTGTCTAATGATATTGTTGATGAGCTTCCACCCAAAAGATGCATACATCGCCACAATGTTATAATACTAGCAGCTAGTTTACCTAACAAGGCTAATTACAAAATGACACCAATGGAGAATGAGGAGAGGAACCAACAAATTCAAGAGTTATTGAAGAAAGGGTTGACTATATATAGTTGAGTATGTGTGGTACCAACCATCTTGGCACCTAAGAAGTGAGGAGTGTGGCACATGTGCATGGACTTAACAGCTATAAGCAAGATCACCATAACATACCAATTTTCATTTCCTAGGATGGATAACTTAAATGATTCCTTGTTTGAGGATAAATACTTCACAAAAATCAACCTAAAGGGTGGATACCATAATATTAGAATGAAGCAAGGCGTTGGATGGAGAACCCTATTTAAGACTAAGGAAGGCTTGTATGAATAGCTTGCCATGTTCTTTGGATTAACAAATGCTCCAAGCTATTGAAAACATTTCTTGGAAATTTTATGTTTATGTATTCAATGATATTCTAATTATCAAAAGGACTGGAGAAGAGCACGTAGAACATATACAAAGGCATGTCTTACTAAAATTAAAAGAGAAGCTACTAAGAAATCTTAATAAGTAAAACTTTATAAAGGTAGAGCTAGTGTACCTTGGATTTGTGATAATTGTTGCAGCTTTGAAGATGGTTCTAGAAAAAGTTGGAGCCGTTTATAAATGGCCACCTACCAAAAGTATGTTTGAGGCAAGGAGATTTTATGGTTTGGCCTTCCATAGAAATTTTATTTGGAATTTCATTGATATTAATCCTCCTATCATTGAAACCATAATAGGAGATTGTCAAGAGATCAAATGGACAATGATAACTAAGAGAAGTTTCCATTTATTGAATAAAGATGTCGCAAAACAATAATGTTAACACTACAAAATTTCAACAAAGTATTTTAGGTGGATTGTGATGGTAGTGAGGTAGCCATTAAAACAATGTTGAGCCAAGAGCGGCAGTCCATAGCATGTTTCAATGAGAATCGACATCGAAGTGGATATATTACCTACTTGCAAAAGAGTTTGTGTTTTATATAGATCATCAAGGACTCCCATATATCAACTAGGGAAAGTTGGATAAGCAACATGTATAGTAGTTGAGTTTCACTTTTTTTAACCATAGGAGTAGAACTACTAATAAGGTTGTTGATGCTTCAAGTAGAAGTTCATTATTTACAAAGATGAGGATTGAGGTGGAGGAATTTGATTCAACAAATAAACTATACCCAAAGATGAAGATTTCAACGATGCATGGAACCAACACGTTTAGATAAGACACCATGGTTGGACGACTTGGTCTAAGATGGACTATTGTTAAAAAAGAAACATTTATGCATACCCTAGGGGTTGATGAAAGAGAACCTTGTTAGATAAAGGTGTAATTAGTTAGACATTTTGGAGTGGATGAATCATTGGCACTTCTAAGTGAGTGCTAATATTGTCCAAGGATAGTATCTAATGTTTAGAGGTTTGTTCAAAGATGCCATACTCGGCAATATACCAAGAGAGTTGGGTAGAATACTTGGGTTTATCAACCATTACTTGTTCCACAAAGGCCTTTATAATTTTAGCATGCATTTTGTTCCAATACTATTGAGGACTTAAAGGGATCGTGATTTGATCTTTACTATGGATAGGATGTCCTAGGCAAAGCATTTTATTGCTTGCCAGGAAACTTGTGATGCTTCCCACATGATCAATTTATTCTTCAAGGAAATAGTGAGGATACATGGGCTACAAAAGAGCATTGTTTGAGATAGACACTTGAAGTTTGTGTGTCATTCTTTAAGGAACTTACAAAGGAAGTCAATAACCAAGTTGAATTTTAGTTTGGCTTATCATATGGAAATAGTGAGATGGTAAACAAGAGATTGGGTAATTTATTGAGATGCTTAGTTTGTGAAAAGCCCAAATATTGGGACTTACTTTTGGCACAAGCTGAATTTGCCTACAATAATTCACTAATAAATAGGAACATAGACAAAACATTGTTTTTGAGTGGTATATGGATGCGATCTTAGGGTTGTTAAATTGACTAAAGTGATTGAAGTTGGCACTAAGAGTGTAGAAGAAAAGGAATTGAGTAAGCACATGCTTGATGTTCATAAGTGACTGAATATCTAATGAAGACCAACTAGAAATACAAAGAATGTGCAAAACAAGGAGGGAAAAGGAATTTCAAGAAGATCTAGTTTTCACTCACCTAAGGAGGGAGACTTCCAAAGGGACAATACAATAAACTTTGTTGGAAGAGGATTGGACCTTGTTGAGTGTTAAGAAATATATCCACAAATGACTGAGATTGAGCTATCAAGTGGAATAGGCATTTCAACTATCTTTCATATTGCAAATCTCTATAGTTATCATGGTTTCCAATGGAAGGAAGAAATGAAGAGCATAGAAAGAGGTTCCTAATTGGAGGAAACAAATGTCAAAACAACCAAAGGGGGAGATTGAGAGTGTATTGAAACGAAGATTTGCCAAGAAAACTAATGGGAAGTAATATATAGAATATCTAGTTAAGTGGAAGAACATATCAAAAAAGAATGCTCCCTAATTAACTCGAATGGAGATGAGATGGTACGGTTACAACACAAAAGAAGCACAAGCTACAACTCACTTTCTTTTCTTATATACGGTGTCTAATACAAGAGCATATGGGATTAGAGCAACCAACATCACCCAAAAATAAAATCTATTGGTTTGTGTATTATCCTCGGGTTGCTATATGTAGGAGAAATCTTTATACTTCATTTTTACAAATTTGAATTGTTATCCCTCTCAAGTTGGGTGTCCAACTTGGTGGGAATCTTGGAGATCCCCTTGACACTTGTTTGCAAGTCAATGATGTGTTACAACACCTCGTAAATGGTGGGTTACTTATGATAACCATTAAAATCTATGGGAGCATCTACAATGTTTCATTGTTGAGCTACTTGTAAGAGGTGTCTTTGACAAGTCCAAAGCAACCTTTTTTATTTCAGGTGCTCAATGTGTGTGTGGATGCATGTTTATGCATGTTAGAGAGGATGTCCTTTTTATTTCAAGTGCTCAATGTGTGTGGATGCATGTATATGCATGTTAGAGAGGATGTCTTACCTGGCTATTTTTAGCCAATAGATGAGATTGTTTGTGATAAAGGGAGTTACATTTGACCAAGGTTTCACATTCTTGATTTCGGTACCACATTTGGAGAAGAAAACATAAAATCTCAAGCTTGAAATGATGAGGGTGATCTTCTAGAGAATTGTCTTGCAAGTTAAAGGAAAACGGTTGAGTTCATTCATTGTGTAGGTAATTGGGAACAAGGAGTTGCTCAACAAAATATTTTAGTGTTATCTTGTGTTTTTGTGGGCTATAATGTTGTTATTGCTAGAATAAACTCTACCAAATTTTCCCAAAATATAATAAACATTTCATATTGTTTGTGATAGAAACCAACAATGTTGTCCCATATTTGGTGTTACAATCCTTCTTTTGTATGTTTGCTGATCCAAATTTCTAAATTATATTGTTACTCATATCTATAGTAATATTGTGACTGAATCTTAGTGTGAGCCAATTGATGTGGCTGCAAGGTTCCTATTCATTTGGTTCTCTATCCTCGACTGCAACATTGAAGATGATTTATTTCATAAGATTATTTGTGAAATCACTCACATGTGCATGCACACACAGACTAGAAGACACACAAACGCACGTGTGCACCAAAAAACAAAAAACATTATCCTCTATACTACAGTAGGAGCTATGTAGTAGAGTATGGAAGTCTAAGTGATCTCCCTTATCAACATTGTAAAGAATTTAGTAACAACCTTGTTGATGAGTTCTCCATTATATGAGCAAGTCACATTGTGATGTCCAATCTCAATTCATTTTGACATATAAAATAGAATTTTGTTAAACCTATTGTCCGAGTTGAAAGGTGAGGAAAGTATGTAACAGAAATGCATGTTAAGCTTGATTAAAGGAATGATTTTATTTAGATAAGAAAAATATAAGTACAAGATTTTGATGTTTAGTTTGGAACTATGGTTTTCATTATCTCTAATTTCTCGAAGGACAAATAAGTGCACAAGATTATGACATTTCAAGCATTGCTAGGCTACGTGAATATCCCTTAAAACAATAGGTAATAAATTGTTAAAACCTTAAAAAAAATCGAATTTGGATTCCAAAGGGCTTTCATAATCAAGAGGTCACTTGTAATAGTGTGACCCAAGTTCAAATCCACCTTACACAACAAGGTGGCCCATAACCTCTCCCAAGGTTCACAAAGAAAAGAAACAACCTTGATTAATAGCTCAATAACTATTTAAGCTGGCAACTTTATGAGTTGAATTTGTGAGATAGTCTTATTCAGAACCATTACTTGAGATATAAATAGCACAATGTTTCTACAATCATAATGGAGCCAAACCAACTCCCAGATCATCAGTTTGAAGAAATGTCATATCTATGTTAGGTTTGGTCGTAAATTCAACCACATCAATGAAAACAGCTCCCTAAAAACCTACAGCATTAAGTACAAGATGTGCAATATTTGATGTTCTTTCCAAAAAACAAAGGATAAAGTAGATAGCTGTGTTGTTACACATCATTATGGACGCACAGAGTTCAGAACATAAAGCATTTCAATTTAGATTTAGTGCTTACATAATGCAGAAGATAAATAGAAATTGAAAAATGGAAGACAGCTTCCCTGGTGTGCATTAGATAAATATTTCAATGACATGGAGATTCATTATACACGACTTATATATGCATATAGAATGTAACTCAATCCATGAATGGATTCTATACACTTACATCATTCCCAATTGTTTCCCCAAAACAACTTTACGGTGACAATGGGAGATATATAATGAAGTTCGAGTGACAATACAAAAGATAATGGAGATGAAAATCGTTGACAAAAGAAGCTTGAGCAGTGGTAACAAAACTTTAACAAGAAAACTCTTCTCATGCCTTTATCAAGCAGTACCTGTTATAAGTCTCTCCTGTTGATCCAACCTTCTAACTTTCAGTACACCAATAAGAACTTGGAGGAAAAAGATTGCACTTCCAAAATATGCAGCTATAGCTGGCAGCTGTGAAAAACAATTTAGATGCTTAATTAGTTTTCCATTATAGAAGTTCACATGTAGAAGTCTATTTTCTATTATAATACATGATATATTTTAGGATATTACCCGAATAGAGTTAATGTAGAGAATGGTGGCAAGATTGACCAACGTTCCTGCCAAGACAGCCTAGTAAAATAGTGTAGACATGACAGCACATTGTTAGAAACAGCAGATGTCAAACCTTTCAAAATCAATTTGAATTGCCACATTAAAAACACAAACTAAAAGTTCTATATTAGAAGATGCTAAAACAAGGTACAAAAGATGCTTACATTTCCTATTGTTTTCTGAGAAGCAGCAACTCGCTTGAATGCTCGTTCTGACTCAAGAGTACGGACTCGTAGTTTCAAATCCCCTTGTTCCTGTAAAGCAAAATATAAGGACCTATTCATTTTCTTTTAAATCCACAGACAAAATGACCACCTTCTTATAACAAGTAAACAAAATTACCAAGCATATGATGATTTGATGCAACTTTGAACAGGTAAGCACAAAAGCCACCTTTAACTCCAAGGTTTACAGACATGTAACAGTTTTCATTGAAAGAAACAAATACACACCATTAGTAGGATCTTACCAGGCGTTCAATAACCTCTGCAAGTTTCTCAACTCTGTCAGCTTGTCTAAACAGATTAGAAAATGCACGTCCTTGTCGTTGCCATCTTTGACTGAAATCCTGTGGCACACAATTGAGAAATAAAACTTGTTTTTACCTTAAAGAACACAAATTTAAACAGAAACTGACATGATAACCCCTCTCTTTACAACACGATAGATGATACACTATCAGCTTTGATATACCATCTTACCTTCACAAGTACTTCAATCCCAGCCTCCCGAAATCGTAACAATTCCAGTGCATACCTGGAAAGAAAGCATTCATCAGTAGAATTTTTGGGTGGCAAGTTTTTCACTGCATCAGTCTTACCAATTGAGGAAAAGTCAGTTGCACATCTTATGTCATACTTACGGCTTTGCAATCTCAGATATATCAAAACGAGGGTCAAGGCCTTTTCCAATGCCATCTAACACTGAAAGAAAGCAGTGTGTACAAAGCATTAAAAATAAAAATCCACTAAAAAACGGTTCACATAATATTTTTCAAGGGAATGTCTTTGTTGAGCCTTTAGATACAATCGTACAAGGACAAACCTGAGAATGCCCTAACAACAAATGTGAAAGTAGCTGGAAAACGGAAAGGTTGGTCCACTCCTATAGATAATAGATCCTCTCCTGTGTTGAACAACAGCAACAATATCAAAATGCAGCTCTGAAATTGTCTATTTTTATAAATCCAAAAACCCTTTTTTTTAATATTGTAACTAAATAACTCATAATGATAAAACTAGCTAGCTTGGAAAAAAAAATTATATCACTTCAATCTGAATTGACAAGATGAAGAACTGGACAACCAAGATCATCTGATAACGATCATCCAAAATTGTTCACAAACCTCACCAAAGTCCAGTGTCCAAGGCTGGCCTCAGGTTGCATGGAAGAAATTTCCTAGAGATTGGGTTAAGCTCAATTTTATTGGAGCTGCACATTAACAGGAGAGATCTTTAGATATGATGATGGACAGTTTATGTAGAAGCTTGCTATTTTCTTAGCAATTTTGTGCTTTAATATCAGCCTCACTAAAAAAAAATGTTTCTTGGAATCTTTATAGTGGTAAAGATATAAAAACTAAAATCTAAGGCCAGCCTCAGGGTGTAAGGAAGAAACTTCCTAGAGATTGGATTAAGCTAAATTTTAATGGAGCTACACATTAACAGGAGAGATCTTTAGATATGCTGATGGACAGACCCTTCTAATGTTTTTGGTCCACTTGAGACTGAATACAAATAATCAGGCAGAAGCAATGGCTCTCTTAGAAACAATAGAACTAGCTAAGGAAAGGGATGGGGAAAAAGTAAAACAGAAAACTTCAACAGTAAGGAGATTGAAACACTAATTATTCAAGCAGTCAAAAAGAATTAGTGCAACTAATGGCAAGTAAACGATATAATCCAGGAAACTAAGATGGAAACAAATAACTTTGAGACCCTAAACCAACATATAAATAGGACAGGAAATACAGTGACAGGTCGAGCAGCCCATTGATGGGTGGAAAGTTGGGAGGTTTATACCCATCATTTTCCCTCCATGGCAATAAAGCTGATCGCAGAAGATTGCTCCAAAGTGGAAAAGCTTGCTCTTTATTAAAATTTGTACAACTCTAGATCAAAAAGAGAAAAGACTGTAATTTCCCCACCAAAAGAATTTCAACAAACTTGCTATTTTTCTTTTTTTTTGGCTCACAGTCATTCGTCAAACACTTGGCAGACATTGTTCAAAATTATCTCTGTATTGTTAAACTGATTTGAATCGACTGAGAGAAATAAACATAATATAATCTTTGATTACAAATGGAATGCCAAAGAACAACTGAATCTTTGTTGAATCAATACTCTTGTTTAATGCTTTGATATTACATTCATGATTCCATCTATTAACTAAAACAATATTTGAATCAATAACTGGCCTTAAACTGAAGCTATATGATTTGGCAGATAATGCTGGCCTGAGTATATCAGCATTGCGAATACAGGTACTGCTGTATTACTCAATTTATATTCTGAATTTCTGAACACTTGTAAAAAGCAGATTTCTGAACTTATTAAACCTGTGGCAGCAACAACAATCTCCTTATAACTCCCAAATGACAGCCATTCACACCATAAAGACCAGAAATCACACCAAAGATGGAACAGCTAACACAATAGGGTCAGAGAACCCTTGCTTGAGACACTGCCTCACTCCTTATCACTCATGTCACCCTCCAAACGCCTTACACACCCTTTTGTCTTCTCAAAACAAGTCATTAGAATCTTTTAATAGGCAGTGATTCCTTTAGGCATAAGTTGCGACAGATTTAGTGAGAGCTTCTTTAATTAAGCGCTTCACTCACATGAAGTTGTACAGCTAGCATTAGATACTTGGATTCTACGATTTGCCTTGGGTCCACTCTACAATAACAAATATTGGTATTTCTTACTCAAAATAAATAAATTAAACCATACTCTTCAGACCTGGTTGGCTGATATGAAGCACCGAAAGCATAGCCAGCAAACATACAACTCAAACTCCATATATTTATTATTTTCCCTGCAAATCTCAATAAATTTGAAACCTTCAACCCTGCAAACCTGGAAAGATATATCACTTTAGTTCAATCTCTAACTCCACAAACTTTCAACACAACTGTGAATCCGCCACAATATATTTCCTACATTCACCACAAACCATGATCCTGAATGAACCACACCGTATTGGCTAGGGAAGATCTTTCACTCTTGAAACCAATCTTCACCTAAGGGTTTTTGTCTTAGGACCATTGTTGAACAAACCTGCTCAACCTCCACACTAGGGTTTCAAGACTATGCAAATACCAAGAATGAGGTTTCTTTCTTCAAAATCCCCTTTTATAAACACTTTTTGGAATAATAAATTATTATTATTAGTGTTCTCTTATTTTTCCCTCCAAAAAAATGACTTTAGACTCCTTTTAAAAAATTAACATAAGTTTTCTTTTAATTTTTACTTTTTCGACAACTTTAACATTTAACTATTTAAATGTTTTCTGCACATCCAACCAAAGTTACGGAAAATATTAAAATGGACCAAATATGAATTGTGGCCATACCAAAGTATTCTTAAGCACTCAGGATATCAAACTTTATGAAAATTGGTGCTTTCCAAAAATAGCAAACTTCTCCAAGAAGTGTAGAGAGCTCCCAGAATATCGAAACTGCATTCGGAAGTATCATTGGTCTCATCTTGACCTCCTAAACTTATTGCCACTGTCAAAATTCCTTTCTAATAAACTTGGCACTCTCCAAGATTCTTGGAAATTTCCAAAAATGTTGGAATGGATCAAAAAAGGGACATTATAGACCTTTATGAATTAAAAAGTGTTTGTACATGCACTCAGTAGTGCCTCTTCATGATTGAATCAAACACATGAGAAAGATAAAAGAAACACAGAGTGATGGAAAAATGATAAAAGCCACTACTAGCTTTTACTTTTGCTAACTTTCTAGCAACGATCATATACTTGGTCTTGCTGGAAAATATTTATGTGCTTAAATTTGAATTCTAGCAACGATCATATACTTAGTCTTGCTGGAAAATATTTATGTGCTTAAATTTGAATTTGGAAATCTAGGTCATATTTTTGGTTTTTACATTTTGGCTAGTTAACACCAACTAGGAATCGGCATCTCCACAACAATTTTTCTAGGTAACTTTAGCAAAACAAATAAAAAATTGATGACTAAACTTGTACTTTTCTCACCTAAAGAATTCTCCTACATTTATATAAAGAAAACGTACAAGTTACTAGCCTAAAAAATTTCCAACGATTTTTGGACAAGAACTTGCTAGAAAACTTAGAGTTCCACACAAAAACTTGCCTAATTGGCTGTTGGGGTAACAACTAACACCTCTGGAGTGCGAGTTGGTACGGACAGCTATGCACACTATGCAATGAGTGCTCTTCAAATTAGGAGGGGAAGCTCCCTCGTTATACTTGACAAAAGTACTTGTAAAGGAAAATAAACTAAACTATATCTTGTCTTTTTGTCTCAGCTGTAAGAGGTACAAGGCTTTCTCGAAAACTATATACGTTGCAGCTAAGTATTTTCTGGTTTCGCAGATCACTAACTACAACTAGACTAACTACCTTTAAATCTATCCAGTTTCCTCAAGAAAACAGAGCATGAGGAAATGGAGTAGGAATGATTGTCTGACGATAAACAAGCATAGATTCTCAACTTGAAGGCAAGGTGGCACATCTATCAGCTCAATCTAAACAAGTTTATTATTCACAAAACACCATACGATAAACAAGAACAGATTCTCAACTTGAAGGCAAGGTGGCACATCTATTAGCTCAATCTGAACAAGTTTATTGAACACTAAACAGATTTGATCTAACTAAGGAAAGAATTCACCATCATAACTGCATGAAACCCAAGTGGCATAACAATTCATCATAACAGTAAATACGCATGAACTGATACAGAACGAGCAATATTGAAGGCAAGGTAGGCACAGCATATATTCCTCTCTCGTGCAAAAGTTATGTACAAATGAGCAAAAGATCTTATTTATAGACATCAAAAGGTGTAGGGAACCCTAAAATCACCTTGAGTCAACTACAGTCTCACAACGCATGCAAGATTTATTGCTAAACCCTAATAAAGTAAACTATACAGTTAATTGGAAAGCTACCATCAGTTAACCGGTACATCTAACCTAAATGGACAATGTGCAAGCATGCACGTCCTTATTAAAAGCAAAGTTAATTGGACACTACCTTCAATTAACTGGAAACCCTAACCCTAACTCCTGTGAAGATAATCCCAAGGAAGAGATAAGCATGTATGAAGTCAGCAAGTGAACTCAAGACTGAAAGTCGAGTTAACTGCTGCTCATGACTCTACCCTTGAAACTAACTGCAGGTCCCAACTGGCAGATCACTCCAAGTCATCTCGATTCAACACCTCGTCCAGGAACTCATCAATCACTCTGTCTTCTAGCACTTTGATGCTGTCCAAAGCAATAATCTGTTTCTTCAGTTCTCTGTCACTCTCCTTGATTGTATGCATGCATTCTCTGATATCTTCAGCTGCTTTCTTGAAACTAGCTGAAATTACTTAAATGTTCTCCAACTTAGCCGCCATAGGATCTCCCTCAAGGTTATCACGAATCAGCTTTTTGAACTCAGCTTGCACTATGTTCAATTCAATATACATGCCATCTTCAAGAAGATAATGACACAGAATCTGAACAACAAAACCACTGACAAGTGCAAGAGCTCCGACAACATTATCTTTTAGTGAAAACAACTTGGTAGAGATCTTTTCACATATCTCCATTTCGAAAAGGTGCTGCTCCCTCCAAGTGAAAACCTTCTCTCGATCTTCATCAAGCTCCAAAGCATCATATGCAACAGACAACTGAGATACAAGAACTCGATCCTTGGCTAAACTCTCTGCAACTGAAATTTCGAGCAGTTGAATGCCTTGATGAAGTTTATGTGCATCACTCCTCAACTGATACAAATTCATAAGATGTTGACCTGTAGTAATTAAGCCTTCAATCCAATTATCCAAAAGTCTGCCATGATTGACTAACTGATCCAGCTTTCGTTGTTCTGCAAGTGTATTTTGTGAAAGAACAGGCGCTCTACTTGAATTTCCGTGAACAAGATCAGAGATATATTGACAAAGTTGACAATTCTCAGCCTTAAGCAATGCCTTATCCTCTCCATCCTTCGTGATACGTTCTTCAAGATTATTGGTGACAATCTTAAGAAGGCTCACGTCTGTCTCTCGAGTGGTCCTGCCAAGATTTGCCTTGGTGAAAGTAAAGTCACCGACTTCAACCTCATCTAGGCTCTTACCCTCTGGAGGAGTAGCAACCTCTATAACAATCTCTAACTCTGGAGTCTTCTCAATATGCACCTGCTTCTTGATTTTCTTGTCCGACCTTCTCTGATAAGGTTCACCGAACTCAGATAAATCAAGCTTGTATGAAGGTTCTCGTCTCTGTCTCCCCAAAGACCTCTCCAACAAGACTAGACAATATTATCAATTCGAGGAGAGACTGTCCCTGATGTATTAACCTGTGGTGGTTCAGTTGTCTCCAATCCTACTCGAACTGGTATCTCAGGCTGTGAATCTATATCAATAGGTTGCACATGTGGTGAACTAGGAGGTGAAACACGAGGCTCGGCCTGAATGACTGTCTCTACTGGAATCGCAGGTACATTCTCAACTTGCTTATGCTTCCGTTTACCAGTAGTCCTCTTTCCTGTGTTTCCATTGAGTCTAACTCCTTCAGGTGGCGTCACAATAGCCTTGACCCGAGGCCTTGACCTCGAAGTAGAAGGTAATGAAGAAAAATTCACTGGCGGCTCTGTCACAGGAACTGACTTTCACCTCCGTTTACTCTCCAAGAACTACTTACTGGTCTTGATAACTGATCTAGACACATCCTCAATAGAAGTATTCTCCTTAGCATACCAATCTGGTGAGCGAAGTGGCTGCCAAGCAATTTGATCCTTGACGTATGAATTGAGAAGAACCTCTCCATCATCATCTGATAGATCATCAACATCCTCTAATAGGTAATTAGAGAGCTGAGTAATAGTGAGTCTACAATAGTGACGACGACGAACCTCGAATTCATCTTCACAATTAGCCCAGAAATCTTCAAGTGCTGGCTTATGTGCAATCCCTCGCTCCAACCTGGCTGCATAATGACCCAAAGGATCATAGGAACGCCTCTCAGTATGAGTTTTGAGTTTGAATCTTTCCATCTCGGTTGACATATGCCTGGCATCTGCCGCAGTTCTGCATGTGAAAATGCCCAATCCGAACGGAAAAGTAGCCACAGTCTTATGACGACTACGAAGAAAGGAATGAACGTGTTGCATCTGTCTGAGAAACTCCATGAAGATGATCTTGTCTAAAGGATACCTTGGCAACATCAAAGGCTCTCCAACATATCCATAAATCCGGATGTATGTGAAAGAAGGGAATTGGATAAACCAATCCGCCCAAGTCTCCATTGCTGATTTTGCTTCAGCATAAATACGGATGTGCATTTCGTTGTCAAGATCTCTGATTGTCCTCATAGAAAAGTGATCATTCACTACTTGGAAATCTTGTTCAAATTTAGAAAACTCCAACTGAGAATAGTACTCGTGAACACATTGAACACCAAGAGTGCAATTAGTTTTTAGGTGTCTATAGCTGCCTTGAAATGCAACTAAGTAGACCAAGTAGGATACCATATGAAACTCATGAAACCTGAGAAAATCAGTAATTTGCTGATGTAGGCAATCACTAATCAACATAGCCGAGTCAAAATGTTCTGTGCCATCAAGGATCCTGGAAATAAGGTAAAACATCCATGGTCGGAAAGTGTTAGCATCTTCTTGACCTGTAACTCGATTGAGCAAAGTTATCAAAACAGCAACCTCATCCTTGAATTCACCACGACCAACCTTTTTAGGCATGTTAGTCTTTTGAACTTTCAACCATCTTTGAGCCACCTTTCTCTATGAACGTTCTTGATCCCCATCCCATATCTTCTCACAGGCCTCAATAACTACAGTGAAATTATCTGAACGAGGAGGAATAGCGAATCATTTCTCTATATCCTTCGGCTTAAGACTGCAAATAACCCTCCCATCAGCTGATCTGATTTGTCATGAAGACGAGTCATAATGCTTGATGCAAGCAAGAACAAACTCGAGATCAAAAGTGGTGACAGGAATAGATGCCGCTGCCAGCAATCCGGAACGTTCAGGATTTCTCAATGAATTGCTGCTAACACCCTCCAAACTGCTCAGGTTAACCACTGGAAAAACATGACTTAAGTCCGTGTCTGAAGTTTTGACAAAATCATGTATAAGAACCGATTTGGTTCTATAATCAATGAGATTGAACTACATTTTGAAAATAAATACTTTTGACTGTAAAGTCAAATATACTCGGACAACCTTCTGGAAAAGCTGAAAATCTCTGAACAAGGCTAAAAATAGCCTATGGCGGGAAAAAAATTCGGAATTTTTTTGAAACGTGGGTTTTGTGCAAAACCAATTTCTAAGACAACCTAGATAGCTCGATTCTCAAAAAGATGTGTTTCGGACCCACATGCAAAGAGATTCTTGGAAAAAAGCACAGAGCTTCAGAATAAAGACTATAAGGCAATTTTCTCGAAAAAATCTAAGACATGGGTTTTGCTGCAAATACTGAAGTATGCAAACCCAGATGATCAAACTCTGAAAATATGTTGAATTTCTTTGACATGCGAAGAAAGTACCTAAGATGAGAAATAGAAGAAATAAGATAGAAGAAAGAAGGTTTTATTTGCTCTGCTTCTATAGAATTCGCCTATCTCTGTCTTGAATTCGATGAAACTTGCATGCAAATTGAAAACAAAGTCTGGAATATTCTTCTTTTGAACAAACTGAATCCGTTGCTACGAAGAACGTTGAAATCTGACACCTGTAGCACCTTCAAATCACTGCTTGCTCAAGAAGAATGTATTTCTCTAAGCTTGGGATGAAGAATAATGGATGCCTAAGTCTGAATAAATAAACTTTCATCACTAAAATTCATAGCAAATGCATGCAAACTTAAAAATGGCGCTTGAATTATGATTGGACCTCAAAAATCCACGCCTAGCCAATGATTGGCTCTCAATTCAGTTAATTGAAGACTAAAATGGCCTAAATAAAGCGCCATGTTGTAAGACTAAAAGTCGCCATATTAAGACTTCAATTGCAAAATCCATTTAAAGCATCATGCATATCAAACTTCAATTGACAAGTCCATATTAAGGTCGCCATGTTTGAGAACTCAAAATCCACGCTTTAAATCTGTAGTTAAAAATCCTAACTAAGGCGTCCACTTTAGAAACTGAAGTTAAAATCCATAATGAAGCGCCAACTTCACAAAATCTTCACAAAACTCAAATATGCGCCATGCATTATAGCTCAAGTTGATTTTTTAACATGCACTTTAGTTAAGTGGACATGCAAAACAATAACTCAACATGCAAAGTCAGTTAACTGAACATGCAAATTAGTTAACTCAACATGCAGAACTAACAAAGCACTCAACATGCCAAAATGTTAACTGGAGATGACAACCCATAAATCGTTCTCTTCAACTGAAAGTCAAAATTCAAATATTTTACAATATTCAAAATTCCTCTTTTAGGCGCACATGTGGTTTTCAAGTTTTGAAAAACCACACTTGACTTTTGGCGTTTTTCTCTAGACTTAGCCATTTTCCACTAAAACTGAAATTTGAACCTCTTCCAGGACCTCTATTCAATCCCTGACACTGGCTAACTGACCTCACTGATTGACTGGCTGACAAGTGCATTGCAGAGCAGGACAAAAATTGATCAAAAGATACCTTGAGACTGAATACCATAAAACTAAGATCTGAAGGGTCAAAAATCCAAGCACCCTTTTCAAAAGCTGCTCTTTTTCTCAAACTCGGTCAAATTTTCTCATCTTCATCTCGTACGAAGGGAAAAACAAATCCTCCATAATTTTTGACTGACAAAGTTTCAAGACTGGCTCACTGGCTCACTGCGGAGCTGACTTCATTCCACATGATAGCTGCAAAGGTACATTTCTTCAGAAAACATCATCTGAGGGGTGAAAATCAAGGGCGCCTTTTTGAAAAGTTGCTCTTTTTCCTCTAGAGATAGCCATTTCTAGAACTGACCAAAATAACACTAAAACTCCGACTGCAGGCTGCTGAGTCATCTTCTGATCTGATGGAGACAGGCAACAGAAAGCTGAACATAACACGGACAAGCTAAATATCTGAAATCACTCAAAAGAAGGCATTAAAGGCTTCAAAAGCTCAGGCGCCTTTTTGAAAAGGTGCTCTTTTGCTTTTTCCTTGATATTTTGACCAAGATTTGACCCCATGTTTGACCTTTGGCTCAGGCATTTCAGCAACTCAGATTCACCCACTGATGGATGCATTGCGAAACCTGAGCAAATGTGAGACAAACATCTTGGGTGGCATTTAGTCAAAAACCTTCATCTGACACCTCAAAAAGATGGGCGCCTTTCTCAAAAGCTGCTCTTTTTTCCAGTGTTAGTCAATTTTGTCGTTCCTCTCGTTTTCCGCTATATCTTTCATAACTCGAACAAAATAGGTCCGTTTGACAGGCTTGATAGCTCGTTGCGAAGCTGGCGTGGTGCCGGACAAATGTCTGCTGGAGGTGACAAACCCTAGAAACAGGATCTGAGCCCCTAAAAGATAGGGCGCTTTTTTGAAAATGTGCTCCCCTCTCCAGAGATAGAAAAATTTGACGATCTTCCTTTAGATTTTTCACTTTTCTTGAAATTCCTCAGTAACAGACTGACACGAAACTGACACAAACTCCATATTTGAAAAGCCCAAAAATGACCTTCTGACATCACTTTAACAAGATTAAGACTCAATTAAGCAAAATGCCTTAGTGAAGCAAAAAATTTGGTTTGGGTACAACATTGGCACAAACAAACCTGCAGTTTAAAGCAGCCAAAATCATCAATTTTTCCATTTTTATAATATTTTCTCTTGTGCCCTTCACTCGTTGACTTCATTGCATAAAATTTTCAATTTTGGACTTGTCTCAACTAATCTTTGATTAATTTGGCAGATTTATTGACCAAATTTGAAAGGTATGTATTTCTTTTTTGTATTTTTTATTTAGGTTTTTGCAGTCTTTTCTTTCATTTTTGTTGTTCTATGGCACTTCTTTAGTTTCAACTTTCCCTTGTGCTTTTTTTTCTTTTTCCTCTTCCTTTCAAAGATTGGATTTATAATTTTTAAAGTTGAAGCTTCATTGATCATTTTCGTTTTTGCTAAGGTCTCCAACTTTGCAAAAGGAGAGATGGAATCCACAAATAGCCATTGTGGTGGAAATACCAAAAACCCGACTTAGAGGTGTGGTGCCATAGGTATAGAAGCCAAAATGGTTGTATGCAATTATTGTGGCTTGGGAAGGAGAAAAGGCATCAATCACCTCAAGTATCATCTTGCATGATGATACAAGAGCATCAAAGGAATACAAGCAATCTTGCTTCAACCACAAAATATTTGCTTTGTGTTTTTGAGTTTGTTTCTCTGCCAAGACTAACTGAAAGTACATTTTATCTCTTCTTTCATAAAGGTTTGCCTTTGCATTATCCGATGAGCACATGATTATACTAAGAGTTGGGGAGGGGGGAGCGGGATGGGGTAGGTGAATCAATATTACCAAACTTCTACAAAATTAAACATAAATAATCAATATGCAAGATCTAACAAATTGCAACACAAGAACAATGGAATTTACGTGGAAACCCTTGCAAGAGAAAACCATGGCAAAATAATGCTTTTATGTAATTCACTAATTACGATTTTGTAGGAACCAACCTACAAGAGACACCAATCCCCTAGACTGAGCACCAACTCAGTGAGAGACACCGATCTCTCAATACAAGGCACCGACCTTATCAAAATTGAGGCACCAACCTCCTGCAAAAGGAACCTTTGTATACTTGAAAAACTCTTCTCTTCAAATCTGAATTATGTAACTTCTCTTTACACTCACTCTCTCTTCATACACTTGTTGGTGTTGTATATCTTCTAACACACATACTTATTCTCCTTCACAAATCTGCCTTGAATGATCTTTTATATTCTCTTCATACACTCTTCTTGTGTTTGTATGATATATCCTTTTTGGCTCTACACACTTGATTCCTTATTCACTCTTCATATATCTCACTCTTCTACACTTCTTTCTCCATATTCCGTAATCACCTTTTATATCTTCAAGTCTCTATGAAGAGAGATATCCTTTTGAATGAACATGTCCTTTTGTTAATATATTCCACTATGCTTAATGCTGCCTTTCACTTTAATTGCTGCTTAAAATAAATCGCTTCTCTTCTTTAACATAGATCATTGCCTTCATAACCTCCATTACTCTCTTAATAACATTCATTGCCCATAATATATATATTGACTTTAGTCATATAAGTTATTTGTGTTGGTGTGAATAAAGTATTGTACCTAGTTAATTCTTTACTAGGGACTTACGGGACTTATTCACATGTTAAGTTTTTACTTAGCATATAAGCCTTCTTCTAGAAGTCTTAGTTGTCTTATCTAGACTTTACATTATCCTAGCTAATTATGAGTTAGTTGTCTCATGTGATAGGATTAAGACATTTGTCATGATCTTGTCTAATCCTATCTCTCACGCATCTCATGCATATTTTGCATCTTGATAATCTTGATCAGCATTTTCATCATATTGTAATTCTTATTTGGTGGAATAGCATCTTTCATTGTTGCTTCTCTCTATTGCTTGTGGAGGTTATTTGGTGTTGCAGATTGCAAATCTTGGTTGCTCACTTCAACATAGTATCAGAGCTTTGAATCTGGCAAGCCCCTTCCTTTTTTCTTAAGAGAATTTCTACCATCAAGTTTTCTTTGTGATTTGAGTTTCTTTTATGATCTTGTAAATTCTTGTATGCTCTTCTCTTGCGTTTCAATACGATCTTGAGAATCAGAAAGGGTTTGCAAAGATCTGTTAATCCTATATTGCATGTATGCTTTTTGTTGAGTATGATGTCCCCTTAGGGTTTCAAAACTGACTTTTGAGTTTTCTATTAAATTCTTTTTTTTTTGTTTTTTGGTGCTGGCGACAATGCCGAAAATTTCAAGAAATTGCATAAAACAATAACGGAAGGGAAATTGTGTAAATAATTGAAAACCCAATAATCTTTATTTATTCACAACATAATTAGGACATACCCATAGGCCAAAATGAAACAGTTTGGAACTTGGGTTTTTACACGGAAATCATGGCAATTAGATGCAAGGATGCCATGCTTCAATTTGCACATATTTCATCTTTGTTTCGATGCTGGTTTGCTAAATGATGATAGACGCTTCCAAACAAGGTATTTGCAGCCTCCAAAGCAAATCGGTTTTCTCCCAAACTCCCACGTGCTTCCTCCTTTGACTTGTACATCTTCTTAAACTCCCACGTGCCACATTCTAATGCTATTTTTTTCTGTTGAAACCCTCTAGTTCTTTGGCAGATTTGGACGCCTTGGCTTGGTGAAGAAACAATCACAATTGCAAACTCAAACCTTCTCTTGTCGCCTCCTAAATAGTACAACCTGCTGCAATACTAAATATGGCTTCTGTCTTATTCAAACTTGCTGATGTAAACTGTAAATGCTGAAAGAAATTGCTAAATAAATTTGTGAGATGCTCTAATAATGACCCCTAATGGAGACCATTCAATCTAGAACCCTTGGATGATTTTTCACGCCTATAGATTTTGTCCTAATCGAGGGTTTTCATCCTCTGATCAGCTTGAAGCTTCAAACCTACAAACCTGTTGCTCAGCCATTGTTTTGTAAATAATATCTTGGATACTTGAAAATGAACTCCTTTTTCCCTTTTAACATCCTCCAAAACCCTACGCCCAAATCCACAAGTGCTTTTTGAAATATTAAAATATTTCAACTCCTCAAAATGAGACGCCACAATTTGGACTTTAATTAATTGAATCATTTTCACTTTGAGATTTGTGCATCTCGATAAAGTATTTAATAAAGTAACTTAAAAATATATCATTTCACTTAAAGTCACTTTATCACCCCCTTATAATGCCATATTATAAAGTAACTTATTAAAATTACTTTATAACATTAAATCATAAAGTCACTTCAATAATATAACATTATTAAAGTATTTTGACTTTAATAACTTAATTAAAAGCCAACTCTTGTCAAAAACCAGGCAATAGACTCCTGAGAGTGCCTCTAGCACACCTTCCCACTGTAGACCATAAAACCACTAAACTAGCACAGCTTGCTATAAATAGCAAGTAGCAAATGACAAGTACTAAACTGCCTCATAAGGCCAACCAACCAACTGGATCACCGAACTGAGTATGCAAAGACAAATACACAAGCTTGTTGAAGACCCTGAATCCCCTCAGAAGGGCCTATTGATGGGTGTTTTATGACCACACCAACACAGAATAAATTTTCCAATGGTCACTCTACCCTCTCTTGATCAAAATCTCCTGCATGCTAAGATTGTGAAAGATCATGCATTCAACTCCAAGGTTCCTTCATGCAATGGACATAGACTCAGTTGGTTTGATGTGATTTGTTGGTATTTCAAGGGGACTTACACAATTGTTCACTCGAGAGAAAGGGGCTTTCAAGATTCAGAAGATTTACCAATGAAGCTCAAGTTTTCTAAACTAACCAGAGAATGTTGAATTTGAATGGCTGCAGAGATTTAGAAAAAAGCTCTAATTTACCCTAAGTGCGGGACATGGCGATCAAATCTCACAAACTTCAACCAAGCTTTGTTTTGCCTCACCTCGGACAGCTTCCACAAAACCAGTGCAATCTTCGAAGGGGTGAACTAGAGATATTCAGATTACAAATTAACATGAAGACACCATCACGACGATGCATACCAACATGTAAATTATAACCGAAGTTAGGTCCAAACTATTCCAATTGACCACATAAAGCGAATTTGTAATGAACCGAACCAATTTTTTTCAAACTTTGAGATGATCACAACAACACCAAAGTACCCGTTAGGGTTAGCTCAAATCAAAACCAGTAACTGAAGGAAAGAGCCTCAACACCAAGAATGTGCTTTCCGACCCAAGCTGGGTAAGAAGCTACCATATGGCGGAGATTCTATTAACAATGATGCTATGCAAGTAAAATAATCTCAACACCAAGCATGTGCATTCCTAACCCGAAGTGGGAAAGGTGCTATCATATGGCGGAGAAACAGAAAGCAAATACAATGTAGACTGAACAAGGGCCAGTCTCATCCACAACCGTGGGAATGAAAGTGATTAAACTAAAAGTAAACTAGGCGGCATAGCCATCCTCTTCCACTAAAGTGGGGATACAAAATGTAAAGTGCAGAAAGTAAAAGAGCTGATCAGTACTACTGATTCAGCGTTACAATATGATGAACAATTTGCAAATACAATGAGATAAAGATAATCAATGATCTTCAAAATGTTAGGAAATGAACTCCAAACAAGTACAAGCTATCCAACATATGAAATATAGCAAAAGGGACTAAAATATCAAGTCTGATATAAAATTGCAGCAATCAGAAAATTCATACCAGCAAGCCCTAGAATCACCAAAATGCTCATAACTTCGTCAAAACACCTCCAAATGATGTGGAACTGAATGCAAATGAGAGCTAGGAGTTGAGCGACCAAGACCAAGCCAAGAAACTCCTCCAAATAGCAGTGATTTATTTATGCACGCTTTCCAATGCAACCTCAAAGAAGGTACAACCTCCAGAAATGTTCTACTAGCAAGATAAAATCCGAGACACCTCTAAAAAATCTGAAAACTTGCAAGGAGGGGCGCCCTGTTGTGACCTTTTCACACATCGCCCCATTCAAAATGGGGACCCCCTAATTTTTGCTCCATTCTGGTCTTTTGGCTTGGGTTTTTCTCTCTCTCCCCTTCTCTGTCTCTTTTTTGATGTCTGCCTTCCGAGGATTGTGCCCGTCTTTGAGCTTAAGCATGAAAATTGACCAAGTCTGAAAATTAGGGTTTCATTTTTCCTGGTCAGTCCGAGGTCGAATAAAGTGAATTAATTGAAAATTGAGCTCAACATTGTTGTCAGTGTGCTTCCAGCAGGCTCTCAGCAAGTTTTCATCAGGTTCTGAGGTACTTACTATTTTTAGTAAGTGTGAAATTACAGGCAATCAGTCAGCCTTTTTGAGATTCCGATAGTCACACTGCATTCAGAGCACATCAGACTGCTCGTGCGCAAAATTTGAGCGAAAACAGACAACTTTCTATTTTTAGCAGTCCAGCTTCCGGGACAAATTTCAGGGTTCAGATGCAGAGTTTTTCTTTGCATGTTGGCATATTCCTTCTAGGTTTTTCGAGAGCTTCGCGATGGTACGACATGCAAATGAAGATGATCACTCAGTAAAGAACTTACTATTTTTAGCAGGTGTGTCCCGACAACCACCTCCCAGCAGTTTAGAATCATGAGCTGATCGCAATGCCATAGAAAAGAAAGCAAACAGAGATCATTTGATACGCATGCAGAGCAGATTAGGGTTTCCAGCTTTGGAGCCTGACAAGAAGGGTAAAAAGTCAGAATTTTCGAAAACCGGTGTAAACCACCACAATCAGCGTCTTTCAGGCTATCTGCTGGTAAAATTTCAAGTCAAACGGAGCACTTACTATTTATAGTAAGTCATTTTGGAAACAGGCTAAAAATAGCAAGTCGGGTGCATGCGTCAATGTCAGCAGATGGTTGTTGGTGTGAAATACGAATTTATAAAAGTTCAAGTTGCAGATTGGAGTTGTTGAAGAGTAGTGAAGTCACTGAAGTCTACTTAGAAACCTTTTCTAAGTGTTGAAGTTCGATTTTATTGGAGAAGAAGCTGAGGTTTGCAAATAAGAAAAGTTATTGCAGCTTCTTGAAGTCGACTGCAGCCCCTACACAAATGTCTTATTTTATTTTATAAATTAAATTGGCTAATGAATGTTTATCGTTTGCAGATGGCTGAGGCAAGGGCGACTGGCAGAGACAATGGTGCATCCAGGCAGGCTGTGATTAAGAAGCTGAGTAAAACATTCATGCCAGAGTCGAAGTTCATTTCAAAGTTGGGCAAGTTGACAGACATCAACTTGGGCTCCATCAACCTGGAGACCTTCAAGAACAGGATGTTAGGAATTGGAAATCATTGACCTTCGACCACTTCGCACAACATTGTTCGAAGCGGGTTATATGCAGCTACTGGTTTCCCACCAGCCATTCAATGCTCGGAGCTGATGATGGAGTGCGCCAATTACTATGAGAAGGATCATCGGTCAATCATGTCACCAGATGGCCAAGTACTAGCCAATCTTACTCCAGCAGCCATTGGTGAAGCTTTCGGGATCCCGGCGCACAGAAACATGGTTTACAAGTCCAAAGAACGAGCTGAATGGATGTATGCTTCGGCATTCGAAAGATGCATGGAGACAATCAACACTCACTGGATGAGCACTCCCAAGCCCTCTCGCACAAAGTTGCCGAAGCAGATCATAGCGGACTTGAAACAAGAATACTGTGACCTCATTATGATGTTGAGCAGGGTTGGTGGTTGTGCACAGTCATTTATTTTTGAGCCTTGGATGTTTTACTACATCAACCTCGTGCTAAAAGGGAAAGATTACGTCAATTGGGCCGAGATGATCAGTGACAATTTGCATGAGCAGCTCCTGAGCCTGAGAAGAACAAAGACATTATATATGAGCTCTTACATCATCTATATGTTGGCTCGTATGACGAAGTATAGAGGAATTTCCTACAAAGAGCCTGTTGGTTGTGGCTCTCACCAATTCAAGATATATGATGCTTGTCCACAGTTGCATTTGGCGAGCACTACTCATTACAAGCGTGTCAACGATGCCTTCACCATGCATATCACGAGATTGCTTCAGGAGCGATTACACCACAGAATCTCGAGGGAGGCCCAAGAGTTGATTGAAAGGTATGGGTGCTGGTTCATTCAGTTTACGAGGTTTTCTTATATTAGGCTGCAAGGTTTTTCATCATATCCGTATAGGCTGCCTAAGTACGCAACCGATAGAATATTGATGCTAGAGATATCTAGGCAATTGCTTGCCTATGATAAGATTCAGAAGAAAAAGAAAAAGGGAGGTATTGAATTCCCAATTGTCATGGGCAACTCGGATGAGGTGTGTCCTTCAATACAGGCAGCTAGAGAGGCTGAAAATGAACTTCAATTTTATCACTTTTCATATCACACCAGCCGACAGCACTACAATCCACATCATAACATCAAATGGGTACTGTCAAAGGAGTTTAAACATAAGGCAAATATTGAGGACTATTGGGCTGATGCAGCGGATGAGATTGAAGTCAGGAAAAGGATGTTCTCTTGGTTGCCAATTACTCTGATCAAGGAGTGTGAAGTTGTTCTGGTTCCAGACCAGGTGAATGAGGATATGGACGTTGTCCATCCGGATTATGCAGCAGTGAGAGATACTCCACTTCCGCTCCCAGATTGGTCAGAACCAGAGGTTGTAGATTTGGACACATTTTCTATCCCGGTCCTGACATTCACTAGGGCATGGGTTGATAGGCGTGTAAACAAGTTGAAGAGTAGGTCAATTGCTTTGACTTACAATTTGATGGGAGATCACAGGACACCCACCACGGGCAAAAAGAAACAGATCACACGAGGTCCGGAGTCTAGAAGGAAAGAGCTAGTTCGACATGAGCCTACTCAGCTAGAGCCTCCATGGGTTGCAGTTGAAACGCCCAGGCCATTGGAGACACTTTCTCCAAGTATACAGGAGGTGTCTTTGTTTGCTGATCAGAGGAATGCATTGAATCAGGTGCAAGTGGTACAGGATATTAATCAGCCTCTACAGAGAGAGTCGGTTGGCCAGAGTGTTAACGCACCTATTAGGGCTGTTCAGCAGGATGATGAGGGGACTATTACTGACCCTCAGTTTCAGCAGGAGTTAGAGGCGGCTATGAATGATGATGATGATATAGTTTGAGGAGACACCCAGCCACTTGAGGACGATGAGCCTCGTCAGAATGATGTAGAAGTTGAGCAAGTTAGAGAGGTAGAGGCACAGGAACAGCAGCCCTTCGATATACAGTACGATGTGCCTGATTGGCTTAAGGATAGGATAAGGAGAAGCCCCAGTGAGGAGATTGATCCAGCAATTGAGATGGAAGAATTTTTGAACAGGATCAATGCACCTCCACAGAAGAAGGCAAGAAAATTTTCGAAAATCTCCACTGAAGGGGATGGCTCTCGCACCCTTCACGTTGTCGTGCCTCAAGTTGATTGTGACCGAAATGAAGCAGTGCCTGAGAATTATATGATCACGACTTTGGATTTAGGACGCCCCACTGGTGCGCAGATTGTAGAGGAGTGCGACAACTCCTACCTCGCCCTCAAAGATAGGTTATTCAAAAAGGAAGGAAAGTATAAAAGATTGAAAAGAGAACACAAGGCCTTGATTGGATATGTACAGCAGTTGTCTCGTTCTCGAGGGCAGGAGATTCCAGTGATAGAGCCTCCAGCAGAGATACCTAGGGAGTCGATCAGTGGCTTGATGGAGTTAGGAAAAATGGCACAAGAAGCAGACAAGTGGGTCACAGGAGTTCATGTCGAGACGGAGAAGTTTATGGAGGACCTTGCTTTTGCTTTTCAGCAGGCTTCCAGTATTTTGGCACAGATGGAGGCAGTTGATCATGCTTGGGGTGATGCTTCTATCTATCAGAGCAGAGTAATTCAGCGTCTTGAGGCATTGAGGCATGTTCCGTTGCGGTTGCTGATTGATGGAGGTGTCATTCAGGAGAATGACAGGTACGACTTTTCCAGATGGTATTCTTCAGCGATCACGGGACGTGGTTTCTTCGACGCTGCACAGGCGGATTCAGCCAGGATACATAAGGCTATGGCCAATATCATTGATGGAGTTCAGAATACTTTTGAGGCCATATTTGCTAGGCGGTTGAATCCAGATGAGGTTAATATTGATAATTTGAGGGGTAGGCTGGTGCCTTTCTTTTCAGATGTTAAGACCTTCATATAGGATGATTTCGAGAACACTTCTACTTTCTCCAGTTTGATTCAGAGCACGCAGGATTCCTTGGTTGCATGGAGAAAATCTTGTACAAGGCATGAACATTCAGTCACGGTGTTAGAGTTTCAGCTAGATTGTGTTCCACCCATTTCAGTTCAGGAAGTAGAGGCTGTACTTGGCAGATTTGTTGAGTTTGCAGCTAGGGAGAAAGAGAATGGGAACGCACTACTCGACGAGGATCTTCTAGAAGACTGATTGTGGACATTTATTGCTTTGCTATTTTTGGGAGTGAGTGGGAATCTTTGATTCATTTAATGTACCACTCCCTATTCTGGCAGTTTTTAGGGTTAGGGCTGAGGTGGCACGATTCTAGCCACTCTATTGATTGTAACCCTAGTCGTCTTTTGGGACTTGGCTAGCTATATAAAGGGGGAGTCCCCCTCATTTGTAATTCATTAGACATTAGAAATTAGAAGCAGGTATCAGACATTAGCGTTAGAGCTTAGAGGCTAGAGAGTAGAGCATTGTAGACATTTTGCATAGTGGAGAAGAAAGAAAGTTTTCCCTTTGAAAACTTTTGGGGAGATTGTTGTGTAACACTTTTCATGATAATAGATCTTTTCATTGATGGTGGAATTCGTCTTGTCATGAATAGCTAGCAAGGTCTCTTCTTCCTTTCAAATCCAAGTAGCTTAATTTTCATGCAAGTAGTTTACTTTGATGTGTGGCGTTTTGTTGAGGTAGCTTCTTTCATTCCATACCACTAGCGGCTTCTTGATGATAAGTTTGCCTTGCGTGGTCAACTGGAAATTATTTTGAGTTTAACTTCGATTGTGATTTGTATACTTATATGCGTTGTTTTGATGGTGTATGTATGCTAAATTATAATCTGAACATCTTTTGCTATCCCCTTTGAAGATTGCACCAATTTTACTGAGGCTGTCTGACGTGAGGCTAGGTGAAATTCGGTTGAAGTCTACCAAAATTGAGCTCCATACGTCCTGCATTTAGAATAGGATATAAGTTTCTTAGGCCTTACACTCCTTTACTTTCTACATATTTCTGATTAGCTTTAGGAAAACGAACTATACTGCCAAATCATACACGCAAGAATCCCCTTCAAAGCATACACTGAATGTTAACTGCAAGAAGTCTGAACAATTGTGTAAGTCCCCTCGTAAGAACACATCAATACACATCAACCAACTGAGGGTGTTCCAAGTATTTTGGAACCTTGGAGTTGAACGTGTGATCTATCTCGCAATCTTAGCACATGGAATACTTTGATCAAGAGAGAACAGAGTAGCCTTCGGACTATTTTGTTCTGCTGTTTGGTGCGGTCACAAAAACCACGTCAACACGCCCAAGGTAGACTAAAGCATAGGGCCAATACCCAGAACCACCAAAAAATCGTGCATGGACTTATGAGCAGATTTCTATTTCAGCAAAACCCTAATCAGCAAATGCAAAACTCACAAATCTCTAAAATCTTCAACCTTGATGCTTTGTTTGCTAGTCTGGATGAGAAGCAGTCTCTGAAAACTTAGCTAGGTGCCATCTTTCAAGCACGAAACCAAGAGAAGGAACTAGGAGGCATGCATTCCTCGAAGTAAGCCCTGAAAGCATTTCAGCAGCATAACAATATGATAAGCAACAATAGATAATCCAATTGAAGGCCAAGTCTCTTATTTATAACTTTTTTGTCTCCAAATTCAAATCTTCTTGTCCCTCCAATTAGGGTGCCTAAATGAAATTCACTTTTCACCTTTTCTCCAAATTTCATTTGCATTTCATTTCTAACCCATATGTGGAAATATAATTTAATAAAATGCAAATATATCACCAAAGGGCATCCAAGATAGACTTAAGTGAAATATTCTATAACTTGCAAATATTTCACTAAAAGATTTAAGTGAAATATTTAATTAAACTCAAATGTCTCCAAGCTAGGCGTCCCCTTTTGCCTTAGCACATATTTCACTTAAATATTAATTCATCAAATAAGGCCTCCAAAAATGTTTAATTAATAAACATTATAAAAATCACTTATCTCTCCAAATCATCCTCCATGCCTTAGCCAAATATTTTTCACTTAAAACATTATTTTTCATCAAATATCAAACTTGCCAAAATAATCACCTCAAATGCTAGAGACCACTACTCAAGCTGACCTGCCAGAAATAGCCATTGCACTGAACTGCTGAACTGCTGCTAAAAATAGCACATCCAGAAATAGTACTTACTAAAAATAGCATACTGCTAAAAATAGTAAGTTGTTCCAAACTCATTTTCTCCATATTTTGAGTAGTCGTCGCAACTTACTAAAAATAGTAAGTCCGGAAAAGTCATCTGATTCAGTTGCATGTCACACCATCGCGAAGCTCTCTGAAAACCCAGAAGGAATCCAGAAGCCAAACTGGAAAACTCCAACATGCAAGCCTCCAAAAAGCAGCCGAGAACGCAAGTCAATATCTTGTCATGCATGTTACTTCATTGCGGAGCTCTCCAAAAACCCAGAAAACTTCACCAGACATGCGTCAGAAACTCTCGCATGCAAGACCTCAAAACTGTAATGAACCGGACCAATTTTTTTTTTGTTTTTTCATAAAAGATTACAATGCAACATGCACCCGTTAAGGTTAGCATAAACCAAACGATGCAGAAAGTAACTCTAACCAGAATGTACACCAGGATCCCGATGCGGGCAAGGTGTGAGCATTGGTCAGAGGATCTCAAAGTAAATGCTGAACAAGAACTCTAACCAGAGATGCGCCGGCGAACGACGAGCATTCGGTCAGAGGATCCCTATCTATTGCAATACTGAAAAGAGCTCAACACCAAGTATGTGCTACTCAATCCGTGATGGATAAGAGGCGACCATATGGCGGAGACTTAGGAAATTACAATGCAAGAAAGTAAAGGCGGCAAGCCAGCCTCTTCCACTTATTCAGTGGGCAGTACAAGTAAATACCAAATGAGAGGAGAGAATTGCTGACAGTACTACTGTTCAGCTTACAATAAATTAGAGAGTTTGTCAATATCTTAAGATTAGAATCCTTTCGAAGCTATATCAAATTAAGAACTCCCTTTCACACTCCCAAGCTCACTGAATATCAACTCCTCACACACCAATGAACTTTCTCAAATCTGATGTGACTGTTTTTGACAGAAATGATACAGAACAGCAGCATGAAAACTCATTAAAATGCACATAACTCACTCTAAACACATCCTATTGACGAAAGATCAAATGCAGATTACTATACTGATGCAGGCGCCCAAGATGCAACCCCTAAACCACTCAAAACAAGCCTTATTTATTTTTGCACAAACTCCAATGTACCTCAAGATGGTACGGCCCAGCTGCAAGGGCGAATTTCCTTTATAAAATCAAAGAGACATAAATAAAAATCTGGAAACTGGCAAGCATGGTCGCCCTTCATAAACAGATTGAAAGATCCAATACCCAGAATGATAACATTTTTATTTCATGAGCTATGAGCGATTCTTACATTCCCCAATGACATTCAGCAACATCAAAATATGACAGAAAATGTAAACTAGAACTCCAACAATGCAATTACTCAACTAGAAATGCAATTCAAACCTAATACAAGCTAACCTCTCAACTAGTTGCTATCTTTCAAGCAAGAAGATGAGCCAATGCTAGGAGGTGTGCTTTCCTCGAAGCGAGTGCCTGAATACAATCCAGCAGCATAACGGTGTAGTAGACAGAAGATGCCAAATGAAGAGCTGAGGCCTGATTATATAGACGAGAGAGAAACATCTAGAAGCTTCCAAGGGCGCCCAAACCCTAATTTCAAATTCACCTTTTCCCTCCAAAGATGGCGTCCATTTTCAACAATAAAACATTTCACTTTTTAAAATAAAATAATCTTCTCAAAAGGGCGTCCCACTTACTTGTCTCAATATTTGACATTTTAAAATTATAATTTATCTCCTTATGACGCCTGGACCCTCAAAAGTCCCCTTTTTAAAAACAACTTAAAGTTGCACTGCTAGGCAAGGGGTATAATATTAAAATAATAATATTATAATGAAATTACTTATCTCTCCCAGAAAAATGCGCCCAAGGCCAAGAACTGAAGTGCCAGCTGAAACAACTGAAGAAGTGACCCAACTGAACTGTACCCGAACTGTCCACTGCCAGAAATAGAATTTACTAAAAATAGTAAATTCGCGAAGTTGCCCGAAATGCCAAACTGAACACACCACTGCGAAGCTCTCTGAAAACCCAGAAAGAATCCGCAGTCAGAAACCCAAACTCCAAGCAACAACCACCTCAAAACTTGGAAACCCTAATTTCACCATCCGCACAGCCTACGGGTCTCCGGAATAGGCCAACGGTCAACAGAAACGATCACTGCTGAGAAGGGGACATTACAGTCCGCCCTCCCCAAGATTGCTTGCCCTCAAGCAATCGCAAGTCTGGATGCTGTAGAATCTCCTCATCCTCCCAAGTAGCATCCTCCAATGGTAAATTCTTCCACTTTACCAAATACTCTTTGATTGTTCTCCTCCTCAAGGAACGCTCTCTGAAATCAATAATCTGTTCTGGAACCAAAGTCAACTGCCCTTCTTCATCCAAAGGAGGTAACTGTGATGAAGCCACAACGTTGTGTCCAAGTGCCTTTTTGAGGCGAGACACATGGAAGACATTGTGGACCTTACTACTCGAAGGTAGTTCCAACTCATAGGCCACCGCTCCAACCTTCCTAACAACCTTGAATGGTCCATAGAAGCGTGGTTTCAGCTTCTCAGCTCCACTCTTCTTAAGTGTAGACTGTCTGTAGGGCTGAAGCCGAAGATATACCATGTCACCAACATCAAATGAGCGCTCAACACGCTGCTGATCAGCGTACATCTTTTGCTGATTTTGTGCCATTTGAAGGTTGTCCTTTAAGGATTTCAAAACATCTTGGTTCTGCTGCAACCAATCCTTGGCTTGAGGAGCTTTGCTATCGCCAAACACCAATTCTGCAAAGCTTGGAGCCTCGTAACCATAGAGGGCCATGAATGGAGACATCTTTATTGACATGTGGAAAGATGAATTGTAGCAATATTCTCCCAAGTGGAGCCATTTTACCCATGCCCTTTGCTGTTCTGAGACATAATTTCTGAGATAGCCCTCCAACCATTTGTTCACAATCTCCGTTTGACCATCTGTTTGTGGGTGATAGCTAGTGCTTGGAGTAAGCACTGTACCACTCATCCTAAAGATTTCCTGCCAAAAGGTGCTTAGAAACTTGCTGTCCCTATCACTCACAATATTTTTAGGCAACCCATGCAGTCTAAACACTTCATGGAAGAACAAATCTGCAACTTGTGCTGCTGTGAATGTGCTTGTGATGGCAAAGAAATGAGAGAATTTGGTCAATCTGTCCACTACAACATAAATACAGTCTTTGCCTTGAGCCCTAGGCAACCCGGTGATGAAATCCATAGAGATACTCTCCCATTTTTGATCTGGAATGGGAAGTGGCTGCAGTAGACCAGCTGGAAGAGAGTGCTCATTTTTATTCATTTGACAAGTACTACACTCCTTGATGTGACGCTGGACATCATCCTTCAACCCCTTCCAAGAGAATCTCTCTCGAATCTGCTTGTATGTCTTGAAGTACCCTTGATGACCAGCAAGTGGACTGTCATGGAAGGTCACCAAAATCTTCTTCTTAAGTTTAGAATCAGCCACCAAGAAGATTCTTCCCTTGTAGTGGATCAACCCATCAACTACCTTGTACCTTTCATCATGAAAAGTACCTTCGATAACGCTGGTTGCAAACTGATTTTTGGCATAATCAGCAAGCAACAACTCCTTCCAATCAGCATTAAGCTCACACAATGAGCTCAAGTGAGGCCTTCTAGACAAAGCATCTGCCACAACGTTATTCTTCCCTTTGACATACTCAATATCAAAATCGTAAGCTTGTAGCTTACTCACCCACTTCTGCTGTCTCTCATTCAAATCCTTCTGATGCATAAAGTGCTTGAGACTGTTGTGATCAGTCTTGACCACGAATTTGCTCCCCACTAGATACTGTCTGAACTTGGCTAATGCATGCATGATAGCAAGCATTTCCTTGTCATAGATAGAGTAGGTTCTTTCAACCCCTCTTAATTTTCTGCTTTCAAATACAATTGGATGCTTCTCTTGCATCAAAACAGCCCCAATACCTTCCCCTGATGCATCACACTGTAACTCGAAGGGTTTGGAGAAATCTGGTATGGCCAATACAGGACAAGAACTCATGATTTTCTTGAATTTATCAAACACACTTTGAGCTTTTTCTGACCACATAAAAGCTCCCTTTTTAGTGAGGTCAGTGAGAGGAGCAGCACTTTGAGAATACCCTTTCACAAACCTTCTGTAGAAGCCACAGAGACCCAAAAATCCCTTCAAATGAGTCAGATTTTCTGGAGGTGGCCAATCTACTATAGCCTTGATCTTTTCTGGATCAACCTTCACCCCTTCAGCGCTGATGATATGGCCAAGGTAGAGCAGCTCCTTCATCCCAAATTCACATTTGGACTCCTTTGCAAACAAACTCTCTGATTCAAGAATGCTAAGCACTTCCTCCAAGTGCTTGAGGTGTTCTTCCCACGTCTTGCTAAAGATGAGAATATCGTCAAAGAAAATTAACACAAATTTCCTCAACTGCTTCTGGAAAACTCTGTTCATGCAGGACTGGAAGGTTGCTGGAGCATTAGTCAAGCCAAAGGGCATGACTAGGAACTCAAAGTGACCATAGTGGCATCTGAATGCCGTCTTCTCAACATCTGAGCCCCTCATCCGGATTTGATAGTAACCCGATCTCAAATCAATTTTGGAGAAGAATTTAGCACCATGTAGCTCATCTATGAGCTCATCGATCCGAGGAATAGGATACCGATTTTTTATTGTGCTTTGATTCAAGGCACGATAATCCACACACATGCGGATGGTGCCGTCCTTCTTCACAAGAACTACAGCTGAAGCAAAAGGACTTTTGCTAGGGCGAATGAAGCCCATCTCCAGGAGTTCTCTTATGTTCTTCTCAATTTCATCCTTCTGCTTCTTAGGATATCTATACGGTGTTGTAATGACTGGTTTGGCCCCTTCCTTAAGTTCAATAACATGCTCAGCACCTCTTTCTGGTGGTGGCCCAGGTGGTAGATCAGCAAACACCTTACTCCTTTTGGTGAGTATGGATTGAATATCAGGAGGATATTCCCTCTTGGTCTCAACTGGACTGGCAGGAAGAACCATGCATTCCGCAGCCCACTCCACTTGGTCATGTCTAATCAGCCTTTCCATCCTTTTGAAAGAAACTATACGAGGACCACCATTAGACATTCCTCTCAAAACAACTCTCTTACCATCAGATTGGAACTTGAGCTCCATGGTTTGTAGGTTGAGAGAGATTTCACCAAGTGAGCGTAACCATTGTATGCCCAAGACTGCATCTGTGTCACCAATAGTAACCACATAGAAGTCATCTTTGACTTCATAGTTTCCCAACTGCAAGGACATGTTAGGAACTCTTCGTGTGCATGAAATGTGAAACCCATCAGCCACCATGACTTTGAAGCCTTCAAATTCTTCAGTTTTGAGACCTCTCTTTGCAACCACACCTTCATCAATGAAGTTATGCGTTGCACCAGTATCAATTAATGCAACAATACGATGGCCTCCAACTCCACCACGAACCTTGAAAGATTCGTTCTTTTGGAAACTAGAGAGTTGGGCAATAGGGCCCCCAACTCCTTGCTCATGATCGGACTCTTCTGTGGCTCTTTCATCCTCGCTGTCCCCGAAATAAGACTGCTGATCAGACATATCAGATGCTGATTCATAATCAGAATAGGTTCCCATTTGATTATAACGCCCTCTTCCAGGACATCTATGGCCTTTAGTCCAAGGCTCTAAACATGTGTAACACTTGCCCTCCTTTCTGAGCTGTTCACGTTGCTCTTCAGTCAATTTAGGTGGGAACTTCTTGTGCTGATTAGAAGAATGTCTTTTATCCTTATCCCTCTTATGGCCAAAAGGCTTAGGCGGAAATTTAGGCCTAGGGGCTGATAACTCCATACTACGAGCCTTCTTGATTGCCTCATCAAGACTTGGTGGATCGAAAGCTTTAACCCATCCTTTCAAGGGTTCAACCAAACCTTCAGAAAACAAAACAACCAATCTTCTTTCGGTGATGTTGGGCACCATCACGGAAAGCCTCTGGAAATCAGCAATGTAAGAATCCAAGGAGCCATGCTGTTTGAGTTGTGCAAGCTCGCGAAATCTTACTTCAGGATCCTTAGTGTCGAACCTTTCAATCAGCTTGTTGGTGAATTCTCCATAGGTTCGAATAAGGTTATGGCCAAGAGTGACCAAACCATGGTACCACCACTCATGGGCAGCTCCTTCTAAATGGAGTGTTGCAAACTTGATGGCATCTTCTTCTGGCATGGGACGAAGTGAAAGGTAGTTGTCTAACTTCTGAACCCATGATCTTGCTGAACACGTATCACTTCCATCGAAGTGAGCCAATGTTACCTTCCCTAAGGCTTGATGGAAATCAGTTCTAGGAGCCCAATTAGCTCGGTTATCAACTCTTCTTCCTTGTCTTCTGTCCCTCTGATTCAAGAATTGATCAAAGGACCATTGGTTCCTAAGATCAGGGGGTAGGGTAGCATACTCCATATAGGCTTGTCGGGCATCGTCTACCAAGGGAACGGGAGCTTCAACTGGTTGTTCTTCTCTTGGAGTGAATGTAGGAAAGAGCGGTCTAGAGGCTGATCCGCTAGAGATGGCATCATGCTGTCCAATGGTTCTACTACCTCCATTACCATTGTTTCCATTATGCCCGTTGTTTCCATTGACACCACTGCTTTCTCCTGTAGCATGGTTTTGATTCGGAATATGGTTCTGAGTAGCTTGCTGATCCATTTTAGCAAGTAATCGAGACATCATCTCAATCATTCCATCAAACTTCTTTTCCATCCTTGCATCCTTCTCTTCCATGGCTGTCCTAAGATTATCTGACATGTTCTCAACTGTTTTACCCGTATCCACTGTTATTCCAGTTTCTCTCAAAGCCTCTGAAAAAGTATCTGCTTCTGGCACTGACGGAAGCTGTATCTGTTGTCTTCTGGCCTGACCTCTGGTGAAGTATCTGCAATCACTGTCACTCATCTGACCACTGAATCACTGTTGGGCACAGGTTGGCAGAATCATGGCTCTGATACCACTGTAATGAACCGGACCAATTTTTTTTTGTTTTTTCATAAAAGATTACAATGCAACATGCACCCGTTAAGGTTAGCATAAACCAAAACGATGCAGAAAGTAACTCTAACCAGAATGTACACCAGGATCCCGATGCGGGCAAGGTGTGAGCATTGGTCAGAGGATCTCAAAGTAAATGCTGAACAAGAACTCTAACCAGAGATGCGCCGGCGAACGACGAGCATTCGGTCAGAGGATCCCTATCTATTGCAATACTGAAAGAGCTCAACACCAAGTATGTGCTACTCAATCCGTGATGGATAAGAGGCGACCATATGGCGGAGACTTAGGAAATTACAATGCAAGAAAGTAAAAGGCGGCAAGCCAGCCTCTTCCACTTATTCAGTGGGCAGTACAAGTAAATACCAAATGAGAGGAGAGAATTGCTGACAGTACTACTGTTCAGCTTACAATAAATTAGAGAGTTTGTCAATATCTTAAGATTAGAATCCTTTCGAAGCTATATCAAATTAAGAACTCCCTTTCACACTCCCAAGCTCACTGAATATCAACTCCTCACACACCAATGAACTTTCTCAAATCTGATGTGACTGTTTTTGACAGAAATGATACAGAACAGCAGCATGAAAACTCATTAAAATGCACATAACTCACTCTAAACACATCCTATTGACGAAAGATCAAATGCAGATTACTATACTGATGCAGGCGCCCAAGATGCAACCCCTAAACCACTCAAAACAAGCCTTATTTATTTTTGCACAAACTCCAATGTACCTCAAGATGGTACGGCCCAGCTGCAAGGGCGAATTTCCTTTATAAAATCAAAGAGACACAATAAAAATCTGGAAACTGGCAAGCATGGTCGCCCTTCATAAACAGATTGAAAGATCCAATACCCAGAATGATAACATTTTTATTTCATGAGCTATGAGCGATTCTTACATTCCCCAATGACATTCAGCAACATCAAAATATGATAGAAAATGTAAACTAGAACTCCAACAATGCAATTACTCAACTAGAAATGCAATTCAAACCTAATACAAGCTAACCTCTCAACTAGTTGCTATCTTTCAAGCAAGAAGATGAGCCAATGCTAGGAGGTGTGCTTTCCTCGAAGCGAGTGCCTGAATACAATCCAGCAGCATAACGGTGTAGTAGACAGAAGATGCCAAATGAAGAGCTGAGGCCTGATTATATAGACGAGAGAGAAACATCTAGAAGCTTCCAAGGGCGCCCAAACCCTAATTTCAAATTCACCTTTTCCCTCCAAAGATGGCGTCCATTTTCAACAATAAAACATTTCACTTTTTAAAATAAAATAATCTTCTCAAAAGGGCGTCCCACTTACTTGTCTCAATATTTGACATTTTAAAATTATAATTTATCTCCTTATGACGCCTGGACCCTCAAAAGTCCCCTTTTTAAAAACAACTTAAAGTTGCACTGCTAGGCAAGGGGTATAATATTAAAATAATAATATTATAATGAAATTACTTATCTCTCCCAGAAAAATGCGCCCAAGGCCAAGAACTGAAGTGCCAGCTGAAACAACTGAAGAAGTGACCCAACTGAACTGTACCCGAACTGTCCACTGCCAGAAATAGAATTTACTAAAAATAGTAAATTCGCGAAGTTGCCCGAAATGCCAAACTGAACACACCACTGCGAAGCTCTCTGAAAACCCAGAAAGAATCCGCAGTCAGAAACCCAAACTCCAAGCAACAACCACCTCAAAACTTGGAAACCCTAATTTCACCATCAGCACAGCCTACGGGTCTCCGGAATAGGCCAACGGTCAACAGAAACGATCATTGCTGAGAAGGGGACATTACAAAAACCTCCTCTAAAAGTGGAAACCCTAATTTTCATTTCAACTTTAGCCTACGAGTTTCTGGAAATAGGCTAAATCCAAACGAAGAGTGTAGGGCTAAATTGGGGACATTACAGAATCCACCATCAGTGAGCTTGCTAGTGGTATGGACTAGCGAAGCTTGCTCACATCAACCACCACATTCCACAATCATCTACTTGCATGAAATAAAATCTATTTTACTCTATCTAAGTTCTACTCTAATATTCTATGCTAATTGGAAGGATGAAGAAACCTTGCTAGCTACCCACAATAAAAGATGAAATCACAAGCAATGACAACTCTTTTTATTATGGTAGTGTTTACAACAGTCTCTTACAAAGCATTCAGTTGAAAACTTTCCTTCCTTTCATACAAATGAGGGGGGATGCCCCTTTTCATAGTTGGCTCAGTCCAACGGACGACTCAGATTCAATTACAATGAACGGCTCAGATTGAGCCACATAAGCTGTGATGTCCCCATCCTAGTCAGCACAACTGGTGACGAGGTTAGCCTATTATTTAGATCCTCGTAGGCTGACAGGAGTGTGCAGAGGATCATCTGGGGCAGTTACTCAGTGTTTGGTAGCTCCAGTATTGCAGTTGTTTCAAGTTGGGCCTTCGCAGAATCTTCCAGAGTGCATTTTCAGGAACTTTCTATTTTTAGAAAGTTAGGTCAGGCGAAAGCTGCTATTTTGGGTAGGGCACCTGGTTCAACTATTCAGCTCAGAGTCGATCCAGTTCTACAGTTTGATGATCAGACGGAGAAATGAGGAGTATTTAATGATTTATTAAATATTTAATATTTTGACTTTATATTAAAGTCACTTTATTAATATATTTAAATAATTAACGATTAAATGATATATTATAAAGTGATTTATTTTGACATGATGAATAATTATTATTCATTACTGAGGCGTCATTTAATTATTAATTATTTCTCCTAAGTCTAAAAAGGGCGAATTAATCATTTTATTTAAATGATTATTAAAAAGGAGCTTGGGTCGAATTTCTCAAAGGCAATATATATACTCTGAAAGGACAAATCGAACCATTATGTTATGTTATTCTAATTTGTCTTAATTGCTCTGACCATTGGAGTTTGCAAAACCCTAGGGTTTCTGGCAGACGAAGCGTTTCTGGAGAACGATACCTCTTCAGAGATTTGGCAGACTGAGGCTGTGAAATACCAGTTGAAGCTTGCATCTGGGTGACTTCATTCAGGAGTTACAGATTGATTTCATTGAGTTATTCATTCAGAGTTAGCAGAGATTATTCATTTGGTAGTTGAGGCGTCCCATCAGAGATACCTATTTCAGAGATCTGGCACTTATTTCCTTGAGCCGTACTGCATTTATTACCACTGCAGGTACAGGCCGTACCACTGCAAAAAGGCCATACTTTTCATTTCAAGAGGAAAACGCCTTGGGTCTTCAGCATCTGGCAATTGTATGCTAGGCGCCTTGGTCTTCTGGGGATTTCTGGAGGTTCTGTGCTGGAGTTGCATGCTAGCCGTACAATATTCTTCATTCTTTATTGCTGCTGCAGCCGCCATCAGGTTTCTTAGAAATAAATAATATTTTATTCATTGATCATCTTTATCTGTTGTAAAGGCTCTGGAAAATTGAATGAATAGATGCCCCTTAGTTCTCAGAACAATTTTGAGCTTATTTCATGCATTTAGAATTTTTTATGAATTTTCAAGCAATTATTTAGAAAATCGCAGCTTCTTGCATTATTACAAAAAATCACAAAAACACAGAAAACGCAAAAATTGCAAAAAAAAAAACTTTCAATCAGGGTTTCGGGGTTGAGAACCACCAGGGTTCTTACAGTGGTATCAAAGCACAGATCTCCTGCCATCCTGTGCTTTTTCAGTTGCTTTTTCAGAATACGGTGTGCTTTTTAGCTATTTTTTTCATGAACAGAGATACCATTCATTATATCAAGGGCGTAGGAACAGGCAGAACTGAAGAGTGGACAGGTCCACCGATTCCAGAGGGTGAGACAGTGTCAGGAGTACTTGGTATTCACAGATCTAGCTCCAACAGTAGCGAAAACAGTGTTGCAACCCTAATGGCAGATCGCGAGATTCCTACAGAGACAGTTAGGGATACAGGGAAAGCACATGCAGAGGGTGATATTACAGATGAGGAGTTCAGACGCAGACATGACAACATGATGGACATGATGTCCCAGTTGATGGGTACCATTAGACAGTATACACCCACACAGCCACACTACATACAGATTGGACAGACGAGCGGGACTACACCAGTGGATCAGCCATTGGCATCAGTACCACGTCAGTCGTCACCGATCTATCAGGAGCGTAGGCCAGGTCAGCCTACTTTCTTACCTAGAGAGACTCCACCTCAGACTCCGAGGGCAGAGCATCAGGGGCAGCATCAGGAGTTTCAGCCACATAATGGCATGTCAGTGGCAAATGTGACGAGGTTTCATGGTGAGTACATGTCACTAGCACCTGAGATCCGGCAGGCACTTACGTTTCATGAGTTTATGGATGTTTATAAACCCAGAGGAGGAGGCAGATTTGACCGTAGACCCCCTCAGCATCACCAGCCACAGCCACAGGTGAACAGGGACTTGCAGTATGCGGTTAGCAAGATTACCTTGCCATATTTTGATGGGTCCGATAAGACATCAGCAAGGTCTTGGGTCCAGAAATTGGACAACTATCTATCTTTGAGGCCTATGCAGGAGGACGAGGCCATTAAGTTTGCTACTTTGCATCTTGATGGAATCGCGCATGATTGGTGGCACCACGGCATGTATACGCTTGGCCATCATGCAGTCAATACCTATCAGGAGTTCACTAGCAGGCTCATAGAGAGATTTGATAAGAAGGATCCGAAACTTTATTTCAGGGAGCTAGCTCAACTCAAACAGACAAGTAGCTTGGATTCTTATATTGGCGAGTTTCAGAGAGTGGCAATCATGGTGACAGGGATTTCAGAACGGAGACTCATTATACTCTTCGTTGAGGGTTTGACAGAACCTATGAGAGGTTGGGTCAAGGCTTTTGACCCTCCTACACTTCAGGAGGCCATGAGGAAGGCGCGAAGCATGGAGCTTGCAGCACCTCGCAGCAAGTTCAATTCAGGGTCAACACCCTACACGAGGCCTAATAGGCCTTTTGATAGAAACAATGATAGGAATAGGCCCTTTGACGGAAGGAAGGATCAACCGGATCCTAAGAGACAGAATGCACCACCCTTTGACCGAGAAACATTGAACGAATTGAGAAAGAAAAAGTTGTGTTTCTGGTGCAAGGCACCCTACGATGAAAAACATATATGCCCACTTCGTCCTAAGGTCAAAAATAATCAAATGGAATGGTTTTATGAGGGCGAAGAGCAATCTGATCTGTCAGACCAGCAAGCTGATTCCGAGCCTTCAGATGATGACAGGTCCGAAAATGAGGGTGAACACGAAGGTGGAAGGAAGCTACAGGAAGCCCACTTGACTAGCCTTCAGAGAGATGGTTCGTTTAGACTTTGCGGGCTCCTAGCAGGTCAGAAGGTGATCACATTACTAGATACTGGTGCGACACACAATTTCATTGATGCACGTTTGGTGGAGAGGTGTGGCATCCAGACAGAGGCATTCGAGGGTATTCGAGTCAAGGTAGCTGATGGATATACTCTCAGATGTGACCATAAGATTACTGATCTTCTGATGCGACTGAACAACTATGAATTCAAGACTGAATTCTATGTTGTTAACATGGGAGACACTGATGTTGTGTTAGGGATGGCATGGTTGCACGATTTGGGTGAGTTTACACTCAATTTGCGTGACATGGAGATGAAGTTCAAGGTTGATGGGAGACCTCATGTCATCAAGGCTATTCGAGATAGTAATCTGAGGATGGTTTCATTCAGGCGGATGGAGAGGCTCATTCGTCATGATATGGTTGACTGGGCAGCAGAGTGCATGTTGATGCCAGCCCAGCAGGAGCAGCAGAAGGGTGAGTACCACCCTGACATTCAGATCTTGAGGACTAAACACTCCAAAGTGTTTAGTGACATTCCCCCTGGTAGACCTCCAGACAGAGGCACGGAGCATATCATTGAGTTGGAGGAGGGCGCAAAGCCCGTTATGATCACGCCCTAAGACATCTGAAATGACTCAAGGATGAGATAGAGAAGACCATCAACGAGTTGTTAGCTATGGGGCATATCAGACCTAGCAAGTCACCTTTTGCTTCATCAGTTGTATTGGTGAAGAAGAAGGATGGATCACTTCAGATGTGCATTGACTACCGACAGCTCAACAAAAGAACGATTAAGAACAGGTACCCTATTCCACGCATTGATGAGCTGATTGATGAGTTGCACAGAGCTGTCTTCTTTACGAAGATTGATTTGAGATCAGGGTACCACCAGATTCAGATGAGGGAGCAGGATATTGAGAAAACCGCTTTCAGGTGTCATTGCGGTCACTTTGAGTTCTTGGTTATGCCCTTCGGTTTAACCAATGCACCTGCCACCTT